>PVKE010000418.1:0-67044 GCA_004027555.1 Craseonycteris thonglongyai
AGAGACAGAGAGAGAACTGAACTAGGGGAGCTCCCAGTTCAGCATATGGTTCCGCACGGGCCAGGGCTGGGATTCGATCCTCGGTCCCCGGCGCTGCAAAGTGAGCGCGTAACCCACTGAGCCATCCCGGCTTCCCCCTAGAGTACATTTTGTCTTAGACTTTAGTCTGACCTAATACCAAGTAAGATGCAGTGACAGATCAATATATAAAACACATTTCTCAGAGGCTATTCTACCTTCCTTGCATATTTGCCATCATAGGGCTCAACTATAATTTTCCTCTTTAGGAAAAGTGATTTGTTTAAGCTTGCTGTTTATCAATCTTATACTTTTAATCTATCTGTGTCTTTGTATTTATAATGTGTTTTTTGTAGGTAGCATATGTAGTAAGACAGCATTTATTTATATATAGTAGGGTCCTTCCTTGTGTGTATTCTGCATATGTATGTATTTGCAAAATATATAGTTGGAGTTTTTTTTTTAAAGTAATATGACCTCTGTCTTATAATTAGGGGCATTTAATAAGTTTACATTTAATGTAATTATTGATATGGCTGGGTTTAAGTTGACAATCTTGCTATTTATTTTTCAGTAAGCTCTTTAGTGTTTTGTTTCTCTGTTGCTCTATTTTGCCCTTTTGGATCAGTTTACATTTTAAATATATTTCATTTTATTTATTTTAATTGGCTTATTACACCTTTTTTAACTTTTTTTTTTTTTCTTCAGTGATTGATCTAGGGCTAAAATACATCTTAAACTTACCAAATTCAATATTGTAGCTCTTCATATGTCATATATCAATCACCTTGGGGAAGTAGTGTTTTTTTCAGTTTTTATTTTACCTATCATTACTTTCCATCATTATTTTCTGATTACTGTTTTTTTCATTTTTAAAAATAATTTATTTCCCTGTATGAATTATAGCAAAATGAGTAGAGAGTCAAGTATAAAAGACTGTTCCAGTCATTGAGAAGAAAAGTTGTCTTGGCGTTGCCTCAGTGCTTCGCTTTTGCCTTTTCAAGACTTTACCAGCATTTAACCAGTTCATTTTACTACATTGTCCTTGTTGCAGTACATATGATTTCTGTCTTTCTGATTGCATTCTGCCTGATAAAGCTCTGACATGCGAGCTTATGGAAACTAATCACAGGGGAGAGTCGTCTGAGACCTAATCAGAGCTGTCAGCACTGTGCACTCTGAATGTGGTCAGCCAGTCTTCCCTGCAGAATTAAGTAAGAGCAACTGGTTAGCTCCTAGGTTTGAAGACCGTTCGTTAGAGAGGACTAAATGGCTTGTGTCCTTGATGCCACATCTAAGCCTTTCTTCTGCTCCTGAGTCCAAAGGCTTAGAGTTCTTCAACTTGTGGTATAGGAGTTTCTATGAGTTGTAGACTCTAGAAGGTAAATTACTTAACTGTAATTTTCTTGTAGCTTTATTATCTCTGGATTATTTTTGAGCTTTACTCTTTCCCTTTTGGCTTGACACTGGTCATTACTATTGTTTTTCCTAATGGACATTTTCTGTCTTACTTAATTTTAAAGACACATTTTTTTAGTGTAATATTAGAAGTTTTAACCTGAAATCCTGTATTTAAATCCTTGTCATAGGCTAAGTTAAGTGGTTCTAATTCTGAACACCCTTTGTTTCTTCTTCAGGACACAGCTAGTGTAAAGTCTTCCAGTAGTCTGGAACCCAATCTTTTCTGTGATGAAGAGATTCCCATTAAGTCTGAGGAGGTGGTCACTCACATGTGGACAGCGCCTTCATTCTGTGCAGAACACGCTTATTCTTCTGCTTCTAAGACTTGTTCTCAAGGTATTGCCCCTTAAAACAGTGTGGAGAAGATTAATCAAGACTGTGAATCCCTCTTAAATACAAATGTTTGCTGTGAAATGCCATATGAATCTGAAAATTCAGTTTTGGTTAGGGAAAAGCTAGTTCCTATTTGCATTTTCTATCATTAGAGGATAACCTGGAAACTTACATAAAGTTATTGAATCCTAATCACAACTTTAGAGTCCATTTAGTCTCATCTCTTTTTTTTTTATTTTATAAAATAAGGTTTATTTATAATAACTAACTATCCTTAATAACTATATATTTACCCCGGGGAATTCACAAGTATAGATATTGCTAGCTTTACTATTAGAAAGATTGATTCTTTATACTATTGAAAGAAGACTCTTCGTCCCACTTAAAAATCTCTTCTTCACTATAAAGAATTCTCAGTGCATCTGAACTACATGAGCACTCAGCAGGGAGGGGTTTGGGAGGACCAACCAGAACCATAGATATTTCTGTCTTCCCAAGTAGGCAACTGAGAATAGGAACTCTTGTTCTAAATGTTAGAAGCCATCTAAATCAGTGGTGTCCAACATTTTGGCTTCCCTTGGCCACATTGAGAGAAGAATTCATTGTCTTAGACCACACATTAAATTACACTAACAATAGCAGAAGAGCTATAAAAAATTGCAAAAACTCAATGTTTTAAGAAAGTTAATGAATTTATGTTGGTCTACATTCAAAGCTGCCCTGGGCTGCAGGTTGGACAAACTTGGTCTAAATGTTAGAAAAATAAAGAGAAGGAATGTAACAGACTGCTTCAAAACACATGCCTGCCATGAGGAGCAACATGCACTGTCGCTTAGCACCAGCTTCCGGGTGAACTCTTGTTCAGTTTCCTTTGGGATCACATTTTTCCAGTCCTTTCTGTGGGTTTTTAAATGGGTTATTCTCCTTGATAAAAATCTCTCTCATATTCCAATGAGCTGCTGTTTGTGGGACTTTCTCCTCTCATTCCTTGTCAGCCAGGCTTAGCTGCTCCTGAACCCCGAGTAGGTCATGCTTGGTAGTTGCTAAGACTTTCCGCCAGGGCTTCTGGTTTTCTGTCTTGCCTTAAGTGTCTGCTGAAACTTTTCTTTTTTTTTAAGATTTATTTTTATTGTTTTTGACAGAGAGAGAGAGAGATACAGAGACAGAGAAGTGGGAGGGCCCAGAACAGTCTTCATAGTTGCACATCATTGGTTTTTCCACATAGTTTCATTCCACAGGTGGGCGCAGGGCTGCACAGGGCAGGAACTGGGCGAGGGTCTCACCCTGGTGAGAACCAAACTGGGGGCACTCCTCAGTTCAGCATATGAGTCACACGGGCCGGGGGCGGGATTTGGTCCTCAGTCCCCGGGGCTGCCAAAAAGCGCTTAACCCACTGAGCCATCCCGGCTTCCCCAGGTTAAGAGATCTTATTCCCTTTCCTCTCCAGACACAGTATAAAGGATCAGTAAGGAGCTGCTTTGTACTCTAAATCAGTTTTTTAGAGTGGGCATTAGAATTTCAGATCTTTTTGTTATGTATTTTTAAATTTCATTTTCACTATCATAGTGATGCAGTGCATCCAGATATCTTAAGTAAGTATTGGGGGAGGAGCAACCATTCCCCTAATTTTCTACTCTGAAAACATTACATTTTTCTCACATATTCTATTTTTTGTTTTATTCGGAAAGGTTCTAGTACCCCAAGGAAACAACCTCGGAAGAGCCCTTTGGTGCCACGAAGTTTGGAACCTCCAGTGCTGGAGTTGTCACCTGGAGCTAAAGCCCAGCTGGAGGAACTTATGATGGTTGGGGATCTCCTAGAAGTGTCTCTGGATGAGACTCAACACATATGGCGGATTTTGCAGGCCACACACCCACCCTCTGAAGACAGATTCCTGCGTATCATGGAGGTACGGATTTAAAGCTTCTGTAAGCAGTGTTGTAACTACTGAGGATGCCTGCACTCAGAGGTGCTGCCAGGGCTGGCACGGGGGGCTGAGTGCCTAGAGGTCTGCTTCCTGCTTTCCCATTAAGCCAACGTAGTTGTGTTTTATGGTTCTTTACTGAGATTTTAGGTAATACTTAATTTGGGTTAGGGAGGGCCATTTCTGCTAAAAAAGGGGGGAATACTGAAAACCACAAGTTTAAAATCGCTTCCTTAGCCCAGACTCCCACCATTGAAAGGCCCACAAGTTAAGCAAGGGAGCACACAGCGGCCAAGAGAAGGAGGCTTCCCGAGGAAGTGCTTAAATGAAAGTGGACAGGGAGCATCCACATTCGTATGTCACACTTTGCATAGCAGTTTATCGTTTGCATTGTCTTTTATCCATGATCTCATTTGATCCTCTCCATAATCTGAAGAGGAGAGTGAAAGGATAGGGCAAATAGTTGGTTAGCCCTTCTTCTAATATGAAGATATTAAGGATCAGAGAAATGGAAATTTGCCTAAGGTCACACAGCTCGTAAAAACAGAGACCTCTGGATTCTAACTGCAATGTGATCCTTAGTATTCTTTCCATTATTCTTTTTCATTAATTGTTTTCATGTAATGGCATGGTACAAGGTTCACCATCAGTTGATACAGATACACTTAGCATACAATCTTTGATTTGGAAGTCAGATTGAAAAAAATAGATTGAGTTTTCTAGTTATAGAGCATTTTCTTTACATTCATTATCTGATCCTCTTTATTTTACATAAAGAAAACAAAGTAGTGACAGGTTAAATATCTTGTTTAAGATGCAATAGACATTTATAATGCAGTGTTGTTTCAGATTCTGCAGATTCTTTTTTTCTATCTTTAAAATTTATTTTATTGTTTGAGAGATGAGAGAGAGAGAGAGAAGAAGAAGGAGGAGGAGGGAGGGCCCAGACCAGTCTCCATAGTTGTATGTCATTAGTTGTAATGTGGTTTCATTCCACACAGCTGGATGTGGGGCCATTTGGGGCGGGAACCGAATTGGGGGGCCTTGCGCATGGGAGCAAGAACCTTCACCGCCATCCCAGCTGTTACCAGTTGCTCTATAGTTGAGCACCAAGTTGAGCACTTGGTTTGCAGGGACCAAGGCTGGGATTCGATCCCCAGACATTGTAGCTGTAAGGCAAGTGCTCAGCCTGCTGAGCCATCCCTGCATCCCC
Source organism: Craseonycteris thonglongyai (assembly GCA_004027555.1). Classification (NCBI taxonomy): domain Eukaryota; kingdom Metazoa; phylum Chordata; class Mammalia; order Chiroptera; family Craseonycteridae; genus Craseonycteris; species Craseonycteris thonglongyai. Next base: position 4,950 of record PVKE010000418.1, read on the forward strand.
GGATTCTGCAGATTCTTAGGTTCCTGTCAAAGATTTTCCACTCAAATCTGTGGAAAAATGAATACTCAAGTATTAGTTCCTAAGTAATTACTGTATTTTGCCATGTATAATGTACACTTTTTTGCCCAAATTTGTGAGGGAAAAAGAAGGATGCATACTATTATACATGGATAGTACTAATTCTGTACTTAAACGTTTTACTTCTTTTATTGTAAGTTAAATTCCATAATTAAATGTTTTTAATTTCTTTAATTATGTTTACAAGTTAAAAGTGTACTCTAGACATAAATAATTTAAAAATTAAAATGAGAGATATTTCTCCTTGAATGTTTGGCCCAAAGACATGGGTGTGCATTCTACATGGGAGCGCATTATACTCGGCAAAAGGACGGTACCAAGCTTATGTTTTTTAGTATTTTTTTCTACATCCCCCCTTGTTCTTTCTGTTACTAGACATATTAATATGTTGACTATTAAAATTTTTAATGTTTATTGCATTGGCACATAATAGCAATATTAGAAAGTTGAAAAGAAAAATGATAAATTTCTTTGCTTTGTCATATCAACTATTTTCTAGCCCTTTGCCAAAGTCAACTACATACCCTCTGTAATGAGATCATGTATACAATTTTGTATGTTGTGATAATATTTTAAATACCTTCCTAAGAATTTGAGTTATAAAGTACTTTAGTGTAGTGGTAACTAAAGACCAAAAAGTTACTGTATAATTTAGTGTATATTTAGTATATGTAGCTTTCTGTGTATGTTTTCATCTCATTTAAACAGAGGTGCTACAAACCACATGCTAACAATGATTCTTTTTGCCCCCTTTTCCCCAGCATGCTAGAAATAAGTGAGGTGTTTTATTTACGGCTTGCTCTTTTTTTCAGCTGTTATCTTCATTAAATATTGTATTTGCCTTCTTAAAACACCTTTTAACTCTTTTGAGTACACAGTTTAGTTGTGTTAATTATGTTCACAATGTTACACAATGATCACACTGCCCATTTCCACAAGTTTCTAAACATGCCGCACAGAAACGGCCCCCAGAACAGTAACTAGTCTCTTGCCCCAGCCCCCTCGCTCACACTCTCTGTCTGTGCATTTGACCATTCAGTACTTCGTGTAAGAGAATAAAACTTCTTACATGTCTTGCTTTAAAATTGTTTCTAATTTTATATTTTTGAAGGATGACAGCCTGGAAGAGAAACCATTGAAAATAAAAGGAAAGGACTCTTCAGAGAAGAAACGGAAACGGAAGCTAGAGAAAGTAGAACAGCTTTTTGGAGATGGAAAACAGAAGTCCAGAGAGTTAAAAAAAATGGATAAACCTAAAAAGAAGAAATTAAAATTAAATGTAGAAAAATCAAAGGAGCTGAATAAACTAGCTAAGAAACTAGCAAAAGAAGAAGAGAGGAAGAAAAAGAAGGAGAAGGCTGCTGCAGCCAAAGTGGAACTCATCAAGGAGAACACAGAGAAGAGGAGAGAGAAGAAGGTGCTGGACATCCCTTCCAAGTATGACTGGTCGGGAGCAGAGGAGTCTGATGACGAGAACGCGGTGTGTGCGGCCCAGCGCTGCCAGCGGCCCTGCAAGGACAAGGTGAGCGCTCACGGGGTGTGGCCGGAGGGAGCGAGGACAGGAGCAGCTTGTGGAGACGCTGGAGAAGGGTCCCGGGGACAGGGGTGTAGTACAGTCTCTGTAAGCTGCTCTGAGTTAGGAGGCTGCTCAGTGGAGGAAATATGTTTTAAAAGTCTCCTTGCTTAGTGAATAGCATGAAGCAAAGAAGCTATGTGATAAGCCGGGCAGCCGGGCATCTTATATGAGGTGCATCACAAGCTCAGAAGAGTCTGCCTTCCCTCGGGGGTGACTGGGCCTGTATGTGAGGAGCTGGCAGACACCGTTAGGACTTGGTCTAATGACCTAAAATGGAGGGGTTAGCCCTTCCCTTTCGGTCTGTGTCTTAGGCACACTCAGGCCTGTATGCAGTCTCCAAGTGGAACATGTTTTCACATTCCCTTGTAAAAAAATAAATGAACATATTATTTAAAAATTTTAGCCTTCAGTTTTAAGTATAGTAATTGTGTGTAATGCCATTCTGTAGGTAATAGATGTTCTGAGAAATCACAGTTTATTAAATGACTGGAAGTATCCATTAGGGTTCTCATCAAGGTTACTAGTAAATTCATAATTTTAATTTTTTTATGCTGCTCAGTTTGAAAATGTGAACAGAATAGATAAACCTGCATCATTATTCCCTCATTTCCCTCCTTAGTCAAATACTGGTCATAGCTAAAAGAAGTCACGTTTGCCCAGGGCTCTTCTTACAATGATGAAACCAGGCTCAATGACCACAGAGGTTGTGACCGAAGTCACAGAGCTAATTAGTGGCCAACACTAAAGTAGAACCCTGGTTACCTGGCTCGCAGACCAGGTTGTCTCCATTAATATTCCCACCCCATCAATAATTGAGATGTGAGTACAAAAACATTTCCCAAATCTTAATGACATGAATTAAAGGTTTTCCACTCATTTTTGGAAAATAGTCTCACCTTCCAAGGACAACTATGAATATTTTTGTTTCCTTCTCCTTTTTCTATATATTTTTACCATGTCATACTGTCTTCACTTTTGTATCTTTATTAATTTCATAAGCATCTTTTATATTATAAATATGTTAAAGCATTTGAGTAGATACATAATATGCGTGTGTTATTTTTACCTTTCATTTTGAACTTGAATCGATGAAAGGTTAACTTTCTTTTTGGCTACTAAAGTGTTACAGCACCTTCTCTTCTTTCTCCTTTAACTAATTTTATAGTAGTGCCAGGACTGTCAGCAACATGTGCCTTTTCCAAACTTTCCTGTTATCATTTGTAACCATCATGAGCCTTTCACCCTCTTTTCCCTCCTTTTCACTTAATCTCTTCCCCCTCTATTCAGAATTTTAAATATGGTTTAGTTCATCTATTATTCCTGTTACCTTCGTATAGTATACGAGGGCTGTCCAGAAAAAATTCAACCATTGTCAGTATAACAAGAATGGTTACATGGCTGGATACTTTCTGGACAGCCCTTGTAATGAACTCTTTACGCAGATTTTTTTTTCCATCTGCTATAAAATTGTTAACCCATCCCTTGCTTACTCTCAGGGTTATGAGAATAGGTGAGATAATCTGCATTAAAGCACTTGTTAACCAAAAATGCAATGTAACTGTTAATTAAGATGTGATCATTATTTTTAAATGAGCCTTGAAATACACTCCTAGCATTCTGAGTTTGAAAACTTTAGAAAGTTATGTGCATTTTGATGGAGCAAGAGGTGATTTAACTGAATATTCAGAGAAAATATCTCTTCTAAAGGGTGAACAGTATGTGCCTTCACCCATCATTAGCTTACATAAAAGAAACTTAGTAAATGCTATATTTCTATAATGTGTTTATTAATTTTAAACACATTTCGGAACTGAAATATTTTGTTTATGACTGCATTTTTGCAGTTTTTGTGGTTTTCCAAGTTTATTCCTGATACCAGTTTTACTACATAAAAGGTACATTTCTTTAAAAGCTTTGTAGAGAATTTTGCAACTTTCTCAATTTGAAGTATAGTGTTTCTCTTACAAAACCAAATTAATACATGGCACACATCTTCAGAACGAAATGACAAGAAAAGAATATTTTTACAAGAAGTCTGTGTACTTTAAAATACCATACAGCAAAAGTTCTAGGGTTTATTCATATTTAGGTAAATGTACATTTATCATTTTTCTAACCAATGATTACTATTACTTTTTCCTCAAAATGCAGATTGAGAAAACTTTGGAGGATTACCTAAATGTTACCTAGCCTCAATTTTAAGATGTTTTAGAAAAAGAAAAATATTATCAGAATAATATAAAAGTTTTTGCTTAAATTTCTCATTATTGTCAAATTAACTCTAAGCTGAAATTAATGTTAAAAATAACAAGAACTATTTTAAAAAATTAGTTTTAAGGTTTAGAATCTTTTTTCCAAATGCTGCCCCTTTCATTCAGTCTTATTTGTACTAAGAGGAAAACACATTAACTTGAAGGAGCATCTTTTCCCTGCACAGGACAGGACTTGACCAATGTAGGAGGGCTTCCTGGGGTAGGGGCCACACCCACCCCTGTAGCCACTCTGGTCACGGGGAGGGGTCAGGGATGGTGCTAATCCCCCTTCCCGGTGGCAGACGGAGAACCCCTCCAGTGCAGAGTGGTTCTGGGCACTGGCTGACTCCCTTCCCCACCCCACTCTTGTGATCAAAGATGGGGCGAGTTTGGAGGGGCTCCCTAGGGGCTAGTGAAAAAGAGGACGGTGTGAACAGTTGTTCCTGCCCCCAACCCACCCTGGAGGGGTTTGACTGAACCCGCAGAGGCTGTGGAGGAGCCCTGGGGGCATGTTCTGTCAGCTAATACTGAAGTAACTTTTTCTTGTTTGTTTATTAGAATAAACATTTAATCTTATTTATGAAAATAGGCTTTTTCCCCTTTACCTTCTATATCCTCTTCCTGTGGGCCTTTCCCTTACCCATTACTCCTTCCATGAGAAGTTTGACATGGTAAATAGAGACAAAGTTGATAGACTTCTGTCTCTTACTATTTGACAGTCCTCTGATTTTAAAAGATTTCTGTGAGATGCTGTCTCAGCCAAACTATTTGCATTGTCATTGTCTTTATCAGTCCATCTCTGCTTTTAGTACACAGACTTGAAGGCTGGAATACCTGGTTGTGTAACCCAGGCACACTCAAATGGCAGCTATGCTCATGTTGAGACAGGGTGGTGCTCAGCTGTCCCCACGTGCCTAAGATGTTCTGAGTTTTAGTGCTGAGCTTCCATGTCTTGAGAAATCCATCACTGTTGGGCAGACGGGGAGCGTTGTCACTTAATTCTGAGTTCACCAAAAAATACACACACAGATTCTGAACATATGTTGTTTCATTAAAATTGTTTTAATTTTTCAAATACGCTTTTGCAAGGAACCTTGGTACAAAATGATGGATGCTAAAATAACAAAAGCTCAACTGGGTAACAGCTAAGAATATTAATAAATCAGCAGGCTTTTTTTCCCTCAGTGCAATAATGTACTCTAAGAAATGAACAAAATATGTCAAATATTTTTACTTAAGTGTAAATATGACACCATACAGTAAAACATGAAATGTCAAACTTACATTATTTTTCCTGTATTTAATGTATTTCTCTATAAACACACATTTCCCCAAATCCAAAACCAGTAGCCTGTCAGTTAATATTTGAGCAGCTCATAGCTATAAAGTTTTTTAATAATTATTTTTATGATTTGATAAGCACATCTCCCAGAAATAGTGAAAGGGGAAATGACTATTAGAACTTATTATGCAAGTAGCCAAATTCTGTGTTCTTGAGTTTTCGGGCTGCTACCATAGTCTATTGCCCATGTGTCAAAATCTTTTGTGGATTTACTTTATATTCCAAATGTTAGTTTGCTTTATGATTCTGTGGGCCCTTTCAGACAACTGGAATTTGATTGTCAGTAGATTAACATGATAAAACAATATTAGTAAGAACCAGACTGTTTTATCCCTGCTAGAATGTCAGGGTAAATTGTTATGTAATCTGTAGCCTGGGATAGAATCTGGGTACCAATGACTATCTCAGGAAAAGTTTTACAGTCTTGAAATTGTGGGAGAGGTAGGATTAGGAAAGGATCTCTAGCCAAAATCACAAAAGGGAAGATGCTGTCTGTCTTGTTTGAGGTGATAGATTTAATTTTTAAAACTGGAAGCCAGTGAATATAATGCAGAATTAGGTTTTAAAAGACATATGGCCACTTTTCTGGGCAGCAAATACTAAGAACTGGTAACTATTACCCTATAGATTAGCATGAATAGAGACTGGACCATCAGGGGTTGGAGGTGGGAGTGGAGCTGTCTTGGTTTGGGTGGCATCCTAAACAGGGTCACATCTCAGGTCTGGGCAGCCCAGAGAAGCCAGCTTATCTTCCCAGTCTCCTACCCTGGCTCCAGGCAGCCAAAACACTTCTCAGGTGAGCACTCTGTACAGAAGTCATTATCTCCCTTTTCTGTCTCCATTTTTATTGGTTATTTTCTTTACTGCAGATGCTAAATATTACACAATTACAGAAAAAAATTATTTTAGGAAAAAATTAAGTTGCAGTGAATTTACAGAAAGCAATGTCACAAAGTGCCAGTTGATGATCAAATGTATAATATATAAGAAAAAGTAACTTAGAATATAGAAGAATTACCTGGGGGCTGTAAAAAAAGTGCTTCTACCATCTCAGTCAGTAACTAGGTGTTTTGTGATGCATTATTTCATTTGATCCTGTAAATCTGTGCATAAGATGTTATCTCCATTTTACAGATAAGGAAATTGAGCCTTAATAAGATTAAATGGCTTGCCTCAAATTATACACATCATAACGCAAAACTTCTGACTGAATTTAGTATCCTTTATGCTATACAACACAGTTTCTTAAGCTCTAGAACTCTAGAATAGAAACAATGAAAGCAGAAAGATTATTTTGACAAATGATTTGTCCCACCCTTTATAATAACCCCAAAACCACTAGCCTGACTGTCACAGTTTTGATCATTTTTTTGTAGTACATGGAAACTAGCTTTGAAAACCCACACTCCCTGGAACTCATGTACCACACTAGCCAGAACCTCCTTCCTCTGTCCTTTCCGTCAGCTGTGCTGAGGCACAGCTCACTCAGTGCTGATACCTGGCAGAGCTTGTTACATGGCTTCCTACAGTGCCAGTGAGGTGACCAGCTTCTGTACTGGGGAGAGAAAGAGTAGCCCGCTAAATTTTAAAGGTTCTGCCATGAAGCCAGCTCTAAAAACTACAGCAATATCCCTGCAAATATGAAAGCCAAAAATCACCTTATTTTTAACTTGAGGCCCAAGGCTCAAAGTCATCAAATGACAGCCCCTTTCTAGCCTCCTATAATCACAGTATTCTTGGCAGGGTCAAAGTTTGCCTGGCATCTGCCACCGACCAGTCAGTTACCTAGACTTTAGTTTTGAACCCAGAGTGATCTGTTGACCTGTGTCTTTGATGTTTTAATTGGTTAATTTGTAAGATTTGACCTCTGATATTTGCTAACTTTTTATAGGGAGTTGTATTTGTAACGGAAGAAGAGAAGAATAAAATATATTAGTTTTAAAAGTGGCCTATGTGACTGCTTTTCTAAAAAAGGTATTTAATGCTCTTAGTACTTTGGCTTACCTCTTTGAAATAAAGCTAATGCCCAGGACTGCCTTCACACTGTTGTGCTCTTCCTTTCTTGATCGATGACTGTATTGTCTTAGAGCCTAGAAATTGTTACACTTGCTAAAACTACTTGGCTGCTCTGTTAGAAGTTCCTTTTTTGTCCAGTTTTTCTCAAACACGTTTCCGCCTCACAAGGACCCCCAGGCATTGATGAGGCAATGGAGTACCTGAGAGGCCTAATTTTGTGGACATACTCTGGTAAAAGATAATTTGGGGGTATTAACTTCCTAGCTGCTGTCTTTAAAAAAACCCAAGCAGTCATTGTCTGTTTCTGGACATCCCAATTATTTGCTATCATTTAAGTCAAGAAAGCTCTTTGATGTGCTTTTACTGTAGACTTGGTGATGATGTAATTTAAACATTTCCCAATCTTGTCTCCTGCAGGTAGACTGGGTACAGTGTGATGGTGGCTGTGATGAGTGGTTTCATCAGGTTTGTGTGGGTGTGTCTCCGGAAATGGCTGAAAGTGAAGACTACATCTGTGTAAACTGTGCCAAGAAGCAGGGGCCAGATAGCCCAGGTCACGCACCGGCTCCGTCCTTCATGATGAGCTACAAACTCCCAGGGGAGGACCTTAAGGAGACCAGTTAGCGGATGCTGGGCTAGCTTGGGACCTGGTGGCAGATGGACCACGCTGAGACCTTAGTCACTCAGTCAGGTGGTTTGGATCCACTCGCACTGTTACTTCCAAAGACGAATGGCCTTCAGAGAGAGTCCTCTTAGCTGACTTCCTCTTTGCACAGACCGTGTGGTGTGCGTTCTCTGTCCACACGTCTGTGCAAGGCTGTCTTCTGGGGAGCAGCAGCCAGTGTTTCGTTCATATCTCCTCTGAGTGCGGTTTGGTAAGTTAAGGCCAGGCAGTTGAGTGAGCGCCGCGGTGCTGGCTGGCATCAGTTCATTGTTGGTGTGCCAGTGAGGCGTGCGATGTGCTCACAGCCAGTTGGTAGTAGTTAGAGGTTTACACCTCGGGCAGCCCGCCTCGGGGTATGGACTACTTGTTTCTCTTTAGATAGGATAGTTGCAGAGGTGTCCGTACCACTTTTTCCACTGTTACCTGGCATTTAATGCCCTGCAGATACAGCTGGGAGAGGAGCAGGCCGGAGGGAGCTCCCGTTAGAAGCCACGGCCCAGGAGCACAGCCTACATCTGCCAGCGGCTTGTGCCTGCCTGTGCCGAGCCGAAAGCCCCAGAGGAGAGGCAGGCGGAGGGTGCCACCCAGCTCAGGGGTCTGATGAGCTTGGATTCTGGGAAGAAGAGTGCTTCGATCTCAAGACCAGGAGCCTCCTTGGGCTTAGCCACGTCTTGCTGTCTTGGGGCTGCGTTTTAGAGAAGAGCAGGCCCGTGGACCAGGCTTCTGCAAAGGAAAGGAGAGCAGTCAGCGTTCGCTGAGCCGCAGTACTGCATGTTTTCCGGGGAGGCCGGCGCCATCACCAAGTACCAGGCACCACCAGGCTCCAGGCGTGCCCGTGAGCGAGACCAGCAGACAACAGCCCTGACGCCATGTGCATGGCGCCCAGCACGGCACTTCCGACGGTGGCCCACGGCCCCGGGCGGTGGGTGACCCCGGGGCTTCCTCAGAGGGCCTTCGGGGGATGAAGTTGTTTTAGTAAATCCATTTTTTTAAACAAAGAACTTGTTTTTACTTTTTTCTAAATGTCTCTGACTACTGACTTCTATAAATAGATTATTTTTCCTTTTTAATATACATAAATATAAATATATATATTTGCTGTTACTAGCAGCATATGACAGAGTTTTGGCATCAGAAATCCATTTGGGGGCTTGCTTACTCTTGCTTTTTAATAAAGAAATCCCCCACTTCTTCCTTGTAGTACAAGGAGTTAGCACTTCCTTCTCCACCCTGGCCTGACCAGATCTTTCGTATTGTTTTATTCAAATAAATCATTCTGTTTCCTTTGTGTGGGGGACGTGTCCCTGTCCGTTGGGGAACTTGATCTTGCTGTATCTGTGCTGGGTGTTTAGCTTTGTTTGTGACTGTTTGGAGCTATGGTGCTGTGTCCTCTTCCCTCCTGTTTGCTCTGTTCTTGATAAGGTGTTAGGTAACCTGTGTGGAAACTTCTTAAAAGGGTACTAATTCTTTTTAAAGACAAAGAAGAAACCACCAAACAAACTAAAAGTAGTGTTTTGTCATCACTATCTTGTGTCCCTTTAATTTGGTTTAAAAATCTGTGGTTTGACTTAAATTCGCCAGTTTCACTTTTAAAGGGGGAGAGGGTTGGGCTAAAGAATAGCCTGATCTTCCCATTTTGCCCCAGTTTGTTTTAAAGAAATGTCTTCTAGTCACTGGAAGTGAAAGGTACTGTCCAGTTACCATGAGTGGTATGAGATGTAACTGAAATGACATCTTACTAAAAAATGCTCTTCTATAAAATCCAGTTCTGTAAACGCTTTTGCTATCATTCATGCTGTCTTATTTTCAGCCACTCTTAATATATACCGTTTTGAGTGTTTTGACCTGTTAGGAGGTTCATAAGCCTTGCTGAGAATCTCATGTCAAGTGTGTGTATGGTTTACGATCTCTGGATACTCCAAGAAAACTAACCAATTTCATAAGTTTTCATTTTGCCAGACAATACAAAGGTATTAAGAATTTCACTTGGTTGATGTTCTAGAAGAAAAGCACAATATTTTTGCCTTTTGGTCTTGTCTCTAAAAATCTTCAAATTACTTGTGGGTTAAAAGTTGGATGCAGTTTTAAGTGATGGCTGTGTGGAATACATTAAAAAAGAAATACTCTTGTTTTTCTTTTGGAGTCGCCCATTAACTACTTGGTCACTGGAGAGGCCTGAGAATGCTGAAGTAGGTGGATGGCCAAGGTGCACTGCTCTTGGAGTGGACAGAGACAGGTAGCTGTTGAGGGGATACTTGATGTTCTTCATATGCATTTGCCTTCTGCAGACCTGAGAACAGTGCAGCGCAGTCTCCAACCATGAGCAATAGCTTCCTGTTTTTCTTCTGACATTTTGAAACGTATATATGTCGTTTAATTGCCTCTGTTGGATTTTCGGTGTTTATTTGAAAGTCTTAAGAGGATTTGGTCTGACTCCTGACTAGATTTAGACTAAGGTTGAGAAAAACAGCTGAGAGAAATTGCAAGAAAAGAAAAATTAACATATAAGTCCACAAATTTTAGAATTAATGGACTAAGATTCATCAATTTAAAGAAATGTTGATGCTGTCATGTAAAACACTGGTTTCAGTTATAAGAAACTCAATTTTAAAAATGGTAAGTTTTTGACAGTCGCAAAGTATAGGTGATTGAAACTATGCAAACCCCAGGGTGACACGTACAACGAAAGCATTGGTAGTTCGTAGTGTTCTTATTGGGGGAACATGGCATTTTCCTCTCCCCAGTGTTTATTTCACTGTGTGATCATTACTGCAACAAAGCCTCGTTGAGATGTCTGCCTCAGTAAAATGACAAGTAAGTAACTGATGAGGCAGACATTAAAATGCGTGCAATGCCCTTTAATAAAATCCTAGCAAAGGCTGACAGACTCCTGAGATTAGAACAGTATTGGTATCTGTGCTTCACGTCTCTGCTTTTCTCTTCAGCAGATGCCCAAGAAAGTGTTTTCTTACTTCTTAGATTCTGGGTGCAGCTCAGGGCACGTGAAAGAAACTCTCTGCTTGTCAGTGTTTTTAACTCTGTAGACATTGGTGTGAATATCAGCTGGAGCTTAAAATGAAGCAAAAGGGAAAATGAAGCCCTTCTTTTAAACGGTGGGTTATCCACTTTTTAAAGGAGAAAGTGACAATTTGGAGTAGTGTGTTAATTGTAGAAAAATCGAGCTGTCACAGCCCTGTGTAAAACCAGGTTCAGCAAAGGTTTGCATGTGAACACGTATGTAGAAAGTTACTTGTGCAGTAAGGTCCTTGAGCATAAATTTTAAAAAGCAAGTCATTGATTCATCCCCCACCCCTCATAAATTAAAGCACATTGTTCCTGCTTGGATCTCAGCTGGTATTTATAGCATAAGGAAAGAATAGTTGTCCATGTTTTTGAAATTGCAGTCTTCTCTTGTCTTAGGTCATAGCCAGTCACCACTATGCAACCAGTGTGTACTGATGAAGGGTAAGACGGGTGTTAAAGGTGTGCCCTGCCTACGTTTGTGCAATATTCCAGGATGTCTAAACAGGAATGTCTTGTAAACCTCAAGACCCTCTGTTGATTATTCCTTTACGTATTTGTTAGTGAGACGCAAATAGCACACGGGTTCTAATTTACCAGGATATTGGGCGGTGCCTTATGAGAAGTATAATCTGATTTCTTGTTTTTTGAGCATGTTTTGCATTTTTTGTTTTGTTTTCTGAAAATATTAGATAACGGTTATTTGCATTATATCTAAAAAGTACATTTTTGTGTGTGCTTAGTTTCCCCTTTGTCATTTACATTGGTGACAACTCTTAAGTGGTAACCAAGTAAATAAATGTTGCTGATGAGTATTCATGATCCTGAGGAAAAGTAGCAATTATATGAGAGCCCCTTTTAACCTGTGCTACAGCAGTTTCTAATGTTGCACTTGCTCTATAAAATAAAGAACTGGTCTCATAATTTGCACAGTAGTGTGATGAGCCTATTACATTGCTGGGGAGAGTGTTTTCAGAAAGTGTGAAGTGGAAGTGATTCCTGAAGATTTTGCCTCCCTATATCCATTCAGCAAGAACCCAGTGGCAAGCCACAGACATTTTCCCACCTTTGATTCTTGGGCAATTTACTTACTCCTTTGCAGGAACCAGTAATAGGGAAAACAAAGAAATACAGCTGACCTTGAACAACATGGGTTTGAGCTGCATGTGTCCACTTACACACTTTTTTTTTTTTTTCAGTAAGTAACTGTAAATGTATTTTCCTTAAGGTTTTCTTAACGTTGTCTCTAGCTTACTTTATTGCAAGAATGCAGTATAAAACTACATTAACTTTATATTGTCAGTAAGACTTCCTGCAGTCAACAACAAGCCATTGGTAAAGTTGGAGCGGGGGGAATCCAAAAGTTACATGAGGATTTTCAACTGCAGAGGTTAGCACCCCTAATCCCATGTTGTTCAAGGATCAACTGTACTTCCCTTTGGCCTCCTAATGCTTAAAACCAGTTCAAACCGCAGCTTCAGAGAAGTAAACACATTTTTTTCTCATTGCCAAGGTTACAAGGCCACGCAGCCATTGCTGAAAGGGTTTGCTTGTCAAATTGGCTTCAAATCAAACACCAAGTGTGTGATTGAATGTGTTGGGAGAATTGGTGGGCAGGGGGAGGAGGAGTCTGGTTATCGCTTAATTTAAAAAAGAATTCTCTTGCCAACGAAGAAAGACACTTGACATTTCCTAATGTGACACACTCTTGTTTTTAAAATTTCCCACCCAGTTTAGATCAAGTTATTTCTTGGGGCCTTGACACTAATTGATAACAAAATCGAAGGTCCAGAATCTTCATGGAACGCTTAGACGTTGATTGGGATTTCACACATGATGCAAATAGAGAAGGAATACAGAGGATACAGACAAGCAGTACATAAGGGGATACACTTAGAGCAGTGTTAGAACGTCGTCCTTCCGCATAGTGAAGTTCTAAGACGTTACTAGCAAAGGGTTTTCTCTCACCTCGTCTTTGGTGCGAGGTTATTTGGTGTGTCGCTATTGGAAGAGGCACTGCCGGAACCTTTAAGGATGGTGGGGTGGTTCTGGCTGGTCCTGGCTGGTCCAGCTTGTACCAAGGGGGCCTGAGGAGTAGCCAGGCACAGATGGGTGACATCAGAATTCTCTGTAATTAAAAAAAGACAAAAATATCAAGCCCAGATGTGGACTTGAGGATTACAAACACTGGATTCAGGAATCAAATCTGGGTTTTCTTCCTGCGTATGTACCTTACATTACATAGTTTTATTGAGTCCTGGTTCCTGAGCATGTATGAGTTGAGTTCATACAGATACGGTGACACTACGTTACAGGCCCTGGTCCTTGAGCAGGTAAGACAGATTTAAGGGTGTTTCTTACTAAAACTTGCATAGAATTTAAAGAGTAAGATGTGGACTGATTTGGGACATGGAGTCCAAATTGCCCATTTAATGATGGGAAAATCTACTCAATACTCCTGAGAGGGAACATACAGCCTATAGTGAATATCTCGTAGAAAATGCATTGGTCGTTAATGTCTACATTAGAAGCACTTGCATGTGTCCCAAGGCCAGCCTCTCACCGTTCTGTTCAGTGACAAACTGGAGGTGAGGTGGGAGTGTCAGACTCATTGTGACCTTACTGTGTCACTCCCTCCTCCCGAACTGACGTGAACTTTGTAATCTTACTTATTTCCCCACTCAAGGCATAGGCCCCTTCTCTCTCCATTTGAGGCTGCATGTTGAAACCAGGTCACCGGGGCGCTGGCAGCTTTAGTCTTTCTGGCTTTCTCATCCCGTAACCCTGCCATCTCTATCGGGCTAAGCGTGGTTGAGACCCAACATTACCACGGACACTATGCCACCCAACCAACAAGGTTTAGCCTTGGTCCACTCACATCCTGGCATTGGGTGCCTTATTTGGGGCTGGGCAGCTGCATTACCACAAGTTGTACAAAGGTGGTTGGTGAGCCACCCGGAGCATGTGGTGGTTTGGCAGACATTTGTGCTGGAAAAGGTAGAGCTGCACTCAATATCCTCAAACGGCTCAACCCACTGAGGGTGATTGCAGCATTGTTCCGGTATGTTACCAAAAAGAGGCGCAGGTTCATGCTTGTTTTCAATGCAAAAGGAAAACATGGGTGACTGTTGTTTGTATCTGAGCAACAGACAGTCCTTGAGCTCCTGTAGATGTTGTCTGGGGCCCGCCAGACTCGCCAGAAGAAGAGGTTAAATGGTACACTGGATCAGATGGACTTAATTGGTATTTTTACAGCACTCCACCCCAAAGCAGAGGAATAAACATTCTTTTCAAGTGCATGTGGAACGTTTTCCAAGATAGATTACATGTGAGGTCACAAAACCAGTCTCAATAAATTTAAGAAAACAAATACCAAATATCTTTTCTGACCCTGATGGTGTGAAACCAGAACTCAATTACAAGAAAAAACAAGAAAAAAGACTAATACATGGAATCTAAATAACGAGCTACTAAATCATGAATTGGTCAGCAATGAGATCAAGACAAATCAGAAGATGAAAATGCAAGCATAGTGACCCCAAATCTATGGGACAGAGTGAAAGCAGTCCTATGAGGGAAATTCATAGCAATACAACCCACCTCAAGAAGCAAGAAAAATCTCAAAACAGTCTTAACTGTACAGCTAAGGGAACTGGAGAAAGAATGGCAAAGAAAGCCAAAGTGAGTACAAGGAAGGGAACAATAAAGGTAGGCCAGAAATAAACAAAATGAGACTGGGGAAAAAAAATTCAAAAGATCAATGAAACCAAGAACTGATTTAAAAATAAAACAAAACTGACAAACCTTTAACCAGACTTGTCAAGAAAAAAAGAGAGAGGACCTAAATAAATAAAATCAGGGAAGCCGGGATGGCTCAGTGGGTTAAGTGCTCACCTTGCAGCCCCGGGGACCGAGGATCGAATCCCGGCCCCGGCCCTGGCTCATGCGGACCCATATGCTGAGCTGGGGAGTGCCCCCAGTTCAGTTCTCACTGGGGTGAAGACCCCGGCCCAGTTCCTGCCCTGTGCAGCCCCGCGCCCACCTGTGGAATGAAACTGCGGAAAAACCAATGATGTGCAACTATGGAGACTGTTCTGGGCCCTTCCCCTTGTCTCTGTCTCTGTATCTCTCTTCCTCTCTATCAAAAACAATAAAAATAAATCTTTAATAAAATCAGAAATGAAAGAAGTGAAAAATGGACACCACAGAAATACAAAATATTGTAAGAAAATACTGTGAGCAACTATATGCCAACAAATTGGACAACCTGGAAGAAATGGATAAAGTTCTATAAATATACAATTTTCCAAGGCTAAGTAAAGAAGAAACAAAACTGATGAACAGAGCAATTACTACCAATGACATTGAATCAGTAATTAGCAAGCTCCCAACAAACAAGAGTCCTAGACCAGATTGGTTTAGCAGGTGAATTTTACCAAACATATAAGAAAGAATTAACACCCATTCTCCTCAAACTACCCCAAAATATTCAAAAGGAAGGAAGACTCCCTAGTTCATTTTATGAGGCAACCAACTGTTACCTTCATTTCAAAACCAAAGCCATTACAGAGAAAGAAAATGGTAGGCCAATACCCCTAATAAACATAGATGCAAAAATTCTCAACAAAATATTAGCAAACCAAGTTCATCAATGCATTAAAAATACATATGCCACGATTAAGTGGGATTCATTCCTAGTGTGCAAGGTTCGTTCAATATCTGAAAATCAACATGATACACCACATAAAAATAAAAATAAAGATGGTCATCTGAGTAGATGCAGAAAAAGCATTTGACAAAATCTAGCCTCCATTTATGAGAAAACGCTCAGTAAAGTGGGAATAGAGGGAACATTTCTCAACATAACGAAGGTCATATATGACAAACCCACAGCTAATATCATGCTTAATGGGGGACAGCTAAAAGTGTTCTCCTTAAGATCAGGAACAAGGACGCTGGGATGGCTCAGCAGCAGGTGAGTTCTTGCCTTGTAACCACAAGGTCCAGGGTTCGATTCCTGGCCCAGGCCCCTGCAAATCCATATGCTGAGCTGCGGCACAACTGGTAACCACCCAGATGGCTCAGTGGCAAAGGTTCTTGCCTCCCAGGCAGGAGGGTCCCCAGTTCAGTTGCCGCCCTGCACAGCCCCACATCCATCCACCTGTGAGGGATGAAGCCATGTCACAACTAATGATGCACAACTGTGGAGACGGCTCTGGGTCTTTCTTCCCCCTCTCAAAACAATAAAATAAATCTTACAAAAAATAAAAGATCGGGAACAAGATAAGGATGTCCATTTTCACCACTTTTATTTACCAGTGGTGCTATTGGTCCTAGCTACAACACCAAAATAAGAAAAAGAAACAAAAGGCATCTAAAAAGGGAAAGGGAAAGGAAGAAGTAAAACTGTCATTATCTGCAGATAACATGATACTTTAATATACAGAGAGAACCCCAAAGATTTTACCCCAAAACTATTGGAACTGATAAGTGAACTTAGTAAAGTAGCACGATGCAAAATTAATATTCAGAAACTGGTTGCATTTTTATACACCATTAATGAACTAGCAGAAAGCAAAATTAAGAAACCAATACCATTTACATTTGCATAAAAAAAAAACCCCAAAAACCTAGTTGTAGAAGTAAATTGAACCAAGGAATTAAAAGACCTGAACTCAGAGAAGTAGAAGGTGTCGGAGAGAGAAATTAAAGAAGATACAAATAAAAGCATATGCTGTACTCATGTATAGAATAAATTAATATAGTTAAAATGTTCATACTGCCCGAAGCAATGTATAGATTCAGTGCAATTCTTATCAAGATTCCAATGGCATTTTTCACAGAACTAGAACAAATAATTCTAAAATTTACATGGAACCATAAAAGACCTCGAATAGCCATGACAATCCTGATGAAGATGAACTGAGAGGTGTGCTACCATAGATCAAATTATACTACAAGGCCACACTAATCAAAACAGCACGGTGTTGGCATAAAAACAGATACGTCAATGGAATAGAATAGAGAGGCCAGATATAAATCCATGTCTATGTGGTCAGTTAATCTAGGAAGCAAGAATTTACAGTGGGGTAAAAGTCTATTCAATAAATGGTGCTGGGAACACTGGACAGATACATGCCAAAAAAATAAAAAATGAAACTAGACCATCTTCTTACATCATATACAAGAATAAACTCAAACCGGATTAAAGACTTAAATGTAAGACCTGAAACCATAAAACTAGAAGAGAATATAGGCAGCAAACTCTCCGACATCACCCTTAGTAATAGTTTTACTGAAATAGCTCCGCCAGCAGGGAAAACAAAAGAACAATTAAACAAATGGGACTACATCTAAGCACAACATTTTTTTTCACAGCAAAGAAAATCATCAACAAAAGAAAAAGATATACTACTGAATGCGAGAAGATATTCACCAATGATAACATCTGTTAAGGGGTTGCTACCCAAAATTTATATATATATAATAAAACCAAACTCATACAACTTAACACCAACTCCCCCCAAACAATCCAATTAAAAAATGGGCAGAGGACCAGAATAGACACTTCTCCAGAGAGGACGTACAGATGGCCAACAGATATGTGAAAAGATGCTCAATGTCACTAAGCGTCAGAAAAATGCAAATCAAAACCACAATGAGATAACACCTCACACCCGTCAGAATGGCATCACCAATAAATCAACGAAGCACAGGTGCTGGCGAGGGTGTGGGGGAAAGGGAACCCCTGTGTCCTGTTGGTGGGATTGCAAATTGGTGCAGCCACCATGGAAAACAGTGTGGAGGTTCCTCAAAAAATGAAAAATAGAACCTCCTTACGACCCAGCAATGCCACTCCTGGGCATTTATCCAAAGAAATGCAAAACACTAATTCGAAAAGATAGATGCATTGCTATGTTCACTGCAGCATTATATATTATACGATCACCAAGACATGGAAACAACCTAAGTGTCCATTGATAAATGATTGGCTAAAGAAAAGGTAGTACGTATGTATGATGGAATACTACTCAGTCGTGAAAAAGAACGAAATCTTACTATTTGCAACAGCAGGGATGGACCTAGAGGCTTATTATGCTCTAATTAGTGAAATAAGCCAAACTGAGAAAGACGAATGCCGTATGGTCTCCACTTATATGTGGAATCTAAAGAACAGAATAAACGAACAAACAAAACAGAAAGACTCACAGGTACAGAGAATAAGCTGATGGCCGTCAGACGAGAGAGAGTTGGGTGGGTGAGGAAGGTGCAGGGAGTAGGAAGTACAGATGGGTCGTCACAAAACAGTCACGAGGATGCGGGATCTGGGATGGGGAATATAGTCCATAATGTTGTAAAAACTGCATGGTGTCAGGTGGGCACTAGACTTATCAGGGGGAGCACTTCACAAATTATTATAAATGCCTAACTACTGTGCCGCACGCCTGCAAATAGTAGAGAGCAACACGGAAGGCCAGCTAGGATTTAACTCTACACATCGTCACGGGAGGTCGGGCACAGCACAGGGACTATAGCGAATGGTGTCAGATGGGTAGGGGAGTTGTCGGGCGCTCACTCTGTGAGCCGTGTCAATGCCCGATCGCCGTGTTGTTTTGTAAACCTGAGGTTAATAATAATAAAGCAAATGAATACAAGGACTTGGAGAGCTGCCCAAGAAGAGCGGTGAGCGCAATGGGTGGGTTGGGAATAAGAACTCGGAAGAAAGATGAAAGGATCTGTGGTTATTTATCTTGGAGGGGAAAGTCCGCTTGGGATCCAAGTCCAGCTGTTTGCACTCCATCTTTCCTGAGGCCAGAATGAGAAGCGAGAGACCAGCAGCAAGAGCGCTGAGGCTGCAGAGGCTTTTGACGTTAGCTGCCCATTCGCCTCATCCAGGGAGGTTTGTGGGTTTGTTTGCCCCTCTAAAGATGGAAATCGCTCCTTTTTTTTTTAAGATTTATTTTTACCGTTTGAGAGAAGGTGAGAGAGACAGAGACAGAGAGAAGGGGGAGGGCCCAGAGCAGTCCCCATAGTTGCACATCATCAGTTGTGACGTGGCTTCAGTCCACACAGGTGAATGTGGGCCGTGCGGGGCAGGAACTGAACTGGGGGCCTCCCGCATGGGAGGTGAGAACATTCGCCTCTAACCCGGCGGTGACCAGTTGCACCTCAGTTCAGCATGTGGGGTTGCACGGTCCAGGGCTGGGACTCGATCCCCGGACCCCACAACTACGAGGCAAGCGCTCAGCGTGCTGAGCTGCCCCAGCATCCCAGTAAGAACTCTTGAAGACCAACTCTAGTGTGACCCGTTTCCAGGTGTCCTGACCCACACCCGGGAGCCCAGAGGTCGGTAGATGTCTGTACAGCCAGTCCCGCCTGATTGCGCTCAACCTCCGACTGGGAGTCGCGATGAATTGTCACTAACGCTCACCTACCAGTGGTTCTTAAACTTGCCGAAACTTTGGTCAATCCAGGCAGGGCAGAAGACCTACTGCATCCATTCCTATGTGACACAAAAGAAGAAATAGTGGGTCACGAGAATGTGGAGACAAGGTCACCATCACAGTGGCATTTTAAAGATTTATTTTTATTGTTTTTGACAGAGAGAGAGAGATCTAGAGACAGAGAGAAGGGAGAGGGCCCAGAACAGTCTCCATAGTTGCACATCATTGGTTTTTCCACATAGTTTCATTCCACAGGTGGGCGTGGGGCTGCACAGGGCAGGAACTTGGCTGGGGTCTCACCCCGGTGAGAACCGAACTGGGGGAACTCCCCAGCTCAGCATATGGGTCCACACGGGCCAGGGCCGGGATTCTATCCTCGGTCCCTGGGGCTGCAAAGTGAGCGCTTAACCCACTGAGCCATCCCGGCTTCCCCCCCAGTGGCATTTTGGCAGCAGTTGCATAAAAGCAGTAAGATCAACGTGGAACACCAGGCATTCCTTAACACGGGAGCGGCCGCTCAGAACCAGCCTGATGATCACCGATCTTGTCCTGGAACCTGGGTGTGGGACGACCCAGGAGGGACCGGGCCACATTGCCAACGTCTCCGTAGCGTACCGAATCAGGGTCCCCCTTAACCTGGTCACTGTCGAAGACAGGTGCTTGGTTTCCAACGCTTAGTAGCTCAGTTAATAGGTCACCAGTAAGTTCTACTCCAGGGTGAGTAAAAACGAAAGCACGGCTTTTAAAGGGGAGCTTTGCAGCCTCTTTCGGGGCCGATTCGGTCTGTGGCTCTACAGTTACGTCAGATGGGTGGGTGGTTAGATGGCAGGGAAGCAGATGCAGCTGAAACATTGCAATAATCTCCTCCAGGCTCCCTCGGTAGCGTTTGCACGACGGGCTTCCCTGTTCCTACTTCCGAGCCCAAGAGGTGGAACAGAAACGACCTCAGACTCCATCTCACCTCCCTTGCTGCCCCTCTGGGTCCTGTCAGACACCTTTGTCTCCTTCGTTGGGCCACCCAGCCCTGTGCTCTTCATAGAGACGTCATAGCTACGTTCGCAGGGGGTGCTGTGCTTGTCACCTGTAGTCCACACGGTCCCCAGTGCTCCCCTGCTCATTTGGGAGCCCAGGAAAGACGGCTCGTGACCAAGTGCTGTGCTTTGTTTTTACACATCGGCCCTCCCTTCTCTCTTCATCGCCTTAGGAAGCGTTTAACAATTGCTGCTAGCCCGTGACTTAAATATTCAGACAACCCTGCAGCTTAAAAAAGCAGAAGAGGAAACCATGTCTCTACTTCCTCCGCTCACCCCAACCCTCCTCTCCTAACATAACTGCTCCGAACGGTTTGGTGACAATTTTTTCCCAGGTTTTCCTATATGTGAGTGTGTGTGTGCGCGTGTGCATTTAGGCGGTTTGCCCGGCTTTCTCAGAGTTGCACGATCTATGCATCTTTGTTCTAAATCGCTGTCCCACTCCAAATTTTAAGCTGCCAAAGGGGAAGATACAACGTAGTTTTTAATTCATCTGCACAGCAGTGGAGCAAAGACATACCTGTTCTTGATGACTTTATGGGAGCACTGAATGTGGGGGAAGGGGTGGAAGGCAGGGGACCCCCCGAGTCACCCCAGGGGCCACGTGAGCACGTGGGCGACAGGGAGGCCACCGAGCTGCCCAGCGGCATGCACAGCCTGCTGGGCTGGGAAGTCACTCACATGCGAGGTGTCCGGCGGGGCGGGGAGCCCAGGAGGGGGAGCCCGGAGGGCGGAATGTGGGCTGAACCAAGTTTAGAATTACAAGTGCCCCGAGAAGCTGCAACTCAGCACTTTAAATAGCCAGCACCTCGCCTTCCCTTCGATGACTCTCCGCCTCCTGACCAGACCGCAGCGGCCCCTGCACGAAGGTTGGTAACGTTTCCTCCTCTTCTTCTGCGTCTGGGTCTCGGCTACAGGTTGGTGGGATCCATAGGACGTATAAGCAAAGGGACTTTTTTTTGTTTTTGGTCCTGTCCTGGGAAATCCGCTTCTGAATTTCCGTGGGCAGATGCGAAGAGCATAGCTATTGTCTTTTCTCTCCCTGCGACCTCGGTGGCTGTGGGCTTGGCTGGGCAAACGATTTTGGAGAAAGAGCCCCTTCGATGGAAAGGGAAGACATTTGGGTTTGATTCTAGGACAAGGAAGGCTTTCCTCCCTTGTAAAGGAGACAGGACTTGAACAATTAACCGACAATAAAGGTTTGAGTGCCTGTGGGTGGATGCGACTGAGGGCTTACATGTATACACACGCGAACCCTCTCTGCGCGTATAGTCCTCACGTTTACAGGCGAGCACGCGAAGGTTCCGAGTAACGTGTTGCCTTTCCTGGACTCGGGCGGTGAGCCGTATGTGTGAGTGTGTAGCGTGTGTTCTGTCCACTGCACAACGCCACTGCCCCTGACCAGCGGGACGCTAAGGAGGCCAGGGGACGCAGGTTGGGGCGGTGTGTCTTCCGGGATCCGGGGGGAATGAAGACGTGAAGGGAGGAGGTGTTCCATTGTCGGAAGAAATCCACCAGATGACACAGGAAGGCACAGGACCAGCCCCGGACGTTCGACCACCTCCTCTGAGGAAACTTCCTAAAGCCAGCTGCTTGGCTTTCGCCTTCTGAGGCCACAGACCTGTCTGTGGAGCCCATTCCCTGGTGTCCCCGATGAGCAGAGGTGCGCCTGTTGTCCCCTGTCTTTCTTGGTCCCCCTGGGTGGCTCAGCAAACTACCCAGACAGCGCTCCTTTAGAAAGTTCTGTGACTGTGAACTTTCCCTGAGATGCAGAACACGGTCCATCTGCCCACGTCCCCAGCACTGGGCCCACTTCATGCAACCAGGGGTGAGTCATTCGAAGGTGCTCACGTCAGACATGCTGACACACCTACAGCAGCCGGTGTCATCAAGGGATGTAACTGAAAGGGACAGAGTGGGGTCAAGTCCGGGCCGTAGATGGCCGCAGACAATATAGATAAGGGGAAGCCGGACAGCTCAGCAGGTTGAGCACTCGCTTGGCAGCCCTGGGGACTAAGGATCGAGTCCTGTCCCCGGCCCGTGTGGACCCATGTGCTGAACTGCGGTGAGCTTCCCATGCGGGAGGCCCCCAGCCCAGTTCCCGCCCTGCACGGCCCCCGCCCACCTGTGTGGAACAAAACCATGTAGAAAACTGATGATGTGCAACTATGGAGACGGCTCTGGGCCCTCCCCCTTCTCTCTGTCTCTGTCTGTGTTGAAAACAATAAAAAAAATTTTTTTGAAAAGAAAGAAAATACAGATAAGAAATACGTTTCTGTAAGCCAGCCATGGAAAGAAAAGCATTTTGGCGAGCACCCTCCTCTTTCAGGGTGTAGAAATATAAAGTGTTTTTTCAGCATCATTCTGCGTTCTGTCCTGTCTGGTCACTGCTTTCACCTTATATATTACAGACAGCTTTTTATTTCGTGACACTGTCTTCTGCCACCCGGTTTTTAATGAGTAGCAGAGGAGTCCACTGTATGCGTGTGCCCGTCATGGATTCATCTACTTGTCACTGTTGAACGCTGACGTGCACGCTCATTTTTTGCTGTTATAAACAGTGAACATCCTGACGGCCATACTCTACCAGTCACAGGGAGTTCCTTCCCGTAAGTGTCCGCAATGGAAATCGGTGGCCCTGAGGATACGCAAACATTCCACCCGTCCTGCAATCAGAACACAGACCAGAGCAAGTGAATACATGGCGATGCAGCCAGGTCATTGTGGGGTGACTGGGAGACCCTGGACAAACCGGGGCCTGTGTGAGTTCTTCCACTCACCCCAACCCAGGAGAGCCTGCGGAGTGGAAGCCTCTATACCAGGGGTCTCAAACTGCGGCCTGCGGGCTGGAAGCCCTCTCATCTGGCCCATGGAGACCTTTTTATCTGAATAAAATAATATTAAATAAATAATTAAAAACTACATCTATGTTTTGATTCTTTTTTATTTGGACCTCGAGTGTGTAGTCGGCCCCCAAGCTGCTGTTTGATCGTTCATGCGGCCCGCGGGCTGAAAAGTATAGAGTCTATATGCACTTCAGCGTCCATCTCTCTTCCTGAAACAGGAAACGTACATGTGTGGGCTGACTGTACGGACCATTTTAAATGGGGCAGTACCGTTCTTTTCATCTTTCCTGACAGTCTTGCTGTTTAAATCTAAGTGTCGATTTTGTCTCATTTCTAATATTTTGTAAAAACCTGAATTTGGGTTATCATGAGGCTCCACGCTAATCCGTGCATGCAGGAACACTCGTGTGACGAGAGGGGAAGTTCCACGGACCTGTCCTGAGCTGGCTGCCCCCGTGCTCGTGGGCAGCAGCGGGGAAGTCCAGAGGGGTCGCTGAGCCCCGTTCGGCACGGGGGAGTCAGGAGGGTCTCGATGCCGTGAGCTCCAGAGCGGCTCGCCTGCCGTTTGCTTCCATCGGGTGAGGAGTGTGGGAGGCGGGACTGCGAGTCGTCCTGCTATTTCTACTGTCCTTCCGCCCCTGGGGATTCTCTCTGCCCACATTCAGCTTGATCCAGACTTTTCAGACTCGTATTTGCATTCAACAGGCCGTTGGCTATATTTCTATTACAGCGGAACTCTCCAGTGGGACATTAGCGTAGACTGGCTTGTGACCGCAGTCGGGTGTTCACTCCTTTCTGCTTCTCTTTGGTGCATTCTAAGGACCGAAACCTGCTGCATAAGATGACTTCATGGGGGAATTAGTCATAGGATGATCGGGGTGAAATACAGTCCCCCTCTACGTTAGGGTGACCAGACGTCCCGCTTTTGGCGGGACAGTCCCGATTTTTAACAATTTGTCCTGCGTCCCGTGGCGTTTTAAAAAAGTCCCGATTTTTGGAAAGAATGCACGACAAGCTAGGGAACGGCGGGATATAAACCCAATTTTTAATCAAGAACCCCCTCCCCCCCGGTCGATGGTGTCCCGCTTTACCAATGTTACAATCTGGTCACCTTACTCTACGTCCACCTACATTTCTGTATTTCTGTCACCGAAGAATAGCTGTTAGCTCCGTATGGTCACGTAACAAAACTTTCATGACTGTCTTACTTTTCGCGAATGCAGATTATGACGTAACCCTGTCCTGTCTTTGCCACCCTGACAGCCCGTGTTTGTCTCAAGGTCACCCAGCGTTCACGCCGCCCCGGGGGGCACTGGTTCCCTCGGGAAGTTGCTGGCGACGGCTGGGGGCAGCCGTCCCGTCCCGGGCCCCCAGCGGTAACAGCGCTTGCGTGTTTTCCAGGCGGGATGGACAGCCGGGGCTCGGGCACGGCCACCAACGGGGAGACGAAGCCGGTGTGCGCAGCCGCGGGGAAAGCCGAGGATGATGGAACCCTGGACCGAGGCCACTGGAACAACAAGATGGAGTTTGTGCTGTCGGTGGCCGGCGAGATCATCGGCCTGGGCAACGTATGGAGGTTTCCTTACCTCTGCTACAAAAACGGGGGAGGTGAGCGCCAGCTCGTTGCCCCACCCGCCCTGGAAGGAGGCTGTGTCCGTCTCTAGACCCGTGGGACACTGGCGTGGGGAGGACCCTTCCTTCGGAGTCACTCAGGACACGGCAGGAGGCCAGACAGAGCACAGGACCTTTCCGGGGTGGGGGTGGGAGTGGGGGGTCTTTCAGTTACACGTGGCATCGTTGACATGTGAGTACCGGCCCGGAACCAGGAGCATCGGAGTCTGGACTCTGGTTCCGACACTTACTCTCTGTGTCATCTCGGGTGAGTCGCCCGGGTTCTCGGGGTGCCCAACGGCTGCCCCCGGCCAGGGCGATAGTAACACCTGCCCCGTGACAGCCCCTCCGACACTCGCCACGCAACCCCCACCAGCGCCATCACTGCGCCTCCTTCGGACGTTTCTTACTAAGCACATGTGCATGTGTGGGGTGGGGGACTGTGCGTGAACTCGACCGCTCGGCCTGAGCACTAGCTCCTCGCTGGCTCTCATGTCCCGTTCCCCCTCTCTGGGGCCACTCTGCCACCCTCAAAGCGGCGGTAGCAATGTCCCCGCACACACTCACCTTCAGGGAGTCCAGGGTGGCTGTGGGAAGAGGGATTTGCCCGGTGGTGGCCAAGCAGAGGGTGGGGAAGGTCTCCCTGTTGATGGTGCAGCTCGTAGGCGTTGGGCTGGCAGGTCTGCTTTGGGAGCAGAGGCTACAGTCCGGGCTGGAGGGAGGAGCCACGCAGAGGCCGGTCTCAGGGGACATGCTGAGGGGGTGGAAACTCCATGGGCCACAAGGATCTGACAGTCCTCCCCCTCCCTGAGTTTATTCACTTGTTCTTCCAGGGGGGTGGGCTGAGCTGATGTGTCCTTTTCTCTGCGGGCATCTCTGGCCAGCAGCCTGAAATCACAGGACTTTTGCTCAGTGTGCACCATGAAAGACGGAGGGGTCTTCCCGCCTTGCCTCTGACCTCGGCCAGGACACTCCACAGGGTGCAGGGGCAGGGCTGGTGGGGGGAGGGGAGGAGGGAGGAGGACCCTGGGGGGCTGATCCGGGCGCTGAGACTCTATATTGGGGACTCGGTGACCAGCTGAGCTGCCCACCTGGGAGAACGCTGAGGTGGGTGGCGAGCATCTTCCCGCAAGCCTCTCTGGAATGGGGTGAAGGTTGGCCCGGGCATTGGCAGGACCGTCCCGGAGGGAGAGGTGGGGGAGACGGCGGTGCGCGGAGTTGGGGTCTGAGCTCCGCGGCAGGGCTCTGCGGTGAGGTTGTGCAGGCCTGCAAGTGTGGGTGGGCGTCTCGGGTGGGGGCACAGGCCCAGGAAGACAAGAGCGTCTGCTGCCCTTGGTCTGCCACACAGGCACCTGTGGGCGGAGGCTGGGGCCGCTCCCTCCCTGTGCAGAGCTGGCCTCCCAGCCTGCAGATGCGATGGACCATGGGGTCCTTCTTAGGGGTCCCGGGTCCAGTCAGGTTCTCTGTTTAATCGTCACACTGCCGTCCACACAGAATCCCTTCCCTTGGCCAAGTGCAAGGCTTGAGAACTCTCTTCTCTTTGCTTGATGGGCCACAGCAACTGCAGGGAAGTGTTCCAAGGGGCTTTGGACCGAGGGGCTGATCCCTGGTTTGCTTGAAGGGCATGAGTCACCCAGTGCCACCAGGTGAATTAACGGAAAAGCTCCCATAATGGCCATAGTAACCAAGGACACATGCAGTCATTAGAGGAGCCCAGACCTGCCTATTTTTCTTTCTTTCCTTCTTTCTTTCCTTCCTTCCTTCCTTCCTTCCTTCCTTCCTTCCTTCCTTCCTTTCTTTCCTTCCTTCCTTCCTTCCTTGCTTCTTTCTTTTTTTCTTCTTTTGTCTTCCTGTCTTCCTCCCTCCCTCCCTCCCTTCTTTCCTTCCTTCCTTGCTTCTTTCTTTTTTTCTTCTTTTGTCTTCCTGTCTTCCTCCCTCCCTCCCTCCCTTCTTTCCTTCCTTCCTTTCTTCCTCCTTTCTTTTCTTTTTTTCAGCGTGTGTTCCCAGTGCTTCGACCCTTGTGCCATCTTTAACCCCCCTCACTTCCCAGGCAAAGCAGCTCCTGCAGACAATGGGCCTTCACACTTCATCTTGTCTCTTTGTCAGAAGGGACTGGTGACCCCCTGTCTGCCACGGGGGTGGGGGAGAGACGATGGAGACCATTTCGATTGTTCGGGCCCCTTCCTCATGGTTTAGTGGTTTTATTTAAACCCAGGTCCTCAGACTGGGGTGTGGACTCTCAGGCTGAGAGGAATGTTCTGGAGAAGGAGGCTGGGGGAGCTCTGGGGGGTGGTCTGCTCAGGTAATGTGCTGTCGGCTGGTGGCTGGGCCCGTCCTCTAACTTCATAGCTGCTCTTGTGCTTAGGGGGACAAGCTAGGGACTTTATTATCATTAATATTTGTTCAGTGGCGGGGGTAGGGAAGAGAGTTTCCCCCCAGAGCATCATTTTAGTTTCGAACTAACAAGGCAAGCGATGTCTTCTTTGGTTCCCTCCGGCTGGGACGTGCGGTAGGTTCTATCGGAAGAGAGTTCCAGGGCAGGGAAAGCGCTGAGGCAAGATTACGATCAAAGAACAGGTGAACCGCTCAACGCTGCGGTTGAAAACTGAGACGCTGGGAAAACGGTACAAATCAGAGTGTGGGCTTCTTAGGGGGATGGATGACAGGGACACCTGCTTCAGTCACCCCCCGGGGTCAGCACGCTCCCGGCTGCCCAGGACCTCTGGCCACCACCCTGACCCAAGCACATGCCTGGTCCTAACGGCCTTCCAGGGTCTCCCATCTTAGCTCGGTCTTGGCCAGCGACCTTGACCCTGACTATGTCATTCAGTGACAGTCACTGAGAACCCCCCCCAGATGCCAGGAAGCGTTCTAAGTTGCTGGGATGCATTTTTATTTTTTTAGATTTATTTTATTGTTTTTTGACAGAGACAGAGAGAAGGGGGAGGGCCCAGAGCCGTCTCCATAGTTGTTCGTCATCGGTTTTCGACATGGTTTCCTTCCACACAGGTGGGCGGGGGCCGCGCAGGGCGGGAACCAGGCTGGGGGCCTCCCGCATGGGAAGCTCACCCCAGTTCAGCATGTGGGTCTGCACGGGTCGGGGCTGGGACTCGATCTTCAAACCCCAGGGCTGCAAAACGAGCGCTTAACCCGCTGAGCCGTCACGGCTTCCCCAGGGATGGATTTATAAACAGAAAAACGACCAATTCCCCGTCCTTGTGGGGCATGGCTTCTGAAGGAGGGGACAGACAATAAGAACACACATAGTACGTCAGAACATTGGGCACTATGTCAGAATTTGGCGAGTGCTATGGGAACGGACCAGGTAGAGCCAAGGGGCTCAGGAGCGTGGCTGGCGCTGGTCACGGTGAGGACATGAGCGAAGGCCATGTGGAGACGGGTGATGAAAGGGCTCTAAGCAGAGGGGACGGAAAGGTTAATGGGAAGAGGCTGACGGGCTTGTTTGAGGCGCTGCAGGGAGGTGGGTACGTGGAAGATGAGGTCCTGGGGTGGCCGGTGACGTTGTCAGCGATTGTAAGGCTTTGGCCTTTACTCTGGTGGCCTGGAGTGTCGTGACCTTACGCTTGAAAGTCAGCTCCCTGGCCGCTGCGCTGAGACCTGCTTATAGGGGAGGAAGCACAGAAGTGGGGCAGGTCCAGGGCTAAGAATCTCAGAGCGGCGCTTGATGCCCCACCCTGTCTCATGACTGCTGGCTGTGCCCACGGGACCGGGTCCTGGGGGCTTCGGAACAGGGGCTTTCAGCCCACGATGTCCAGGGTCCTGGCGCTGACTGCCGGCAGACTGGGTCCCTCCCCAAGCAGAGTACCTGGGACTGGAAATGCCGTAGGAGGCGGCAACGAAAGGGACCACGGCTGGCCCTCAGGACTCGGGGTCTTAGAGGTGCAGGGCGATGGGGCAGGGCCGGCAGGAGACAGAGCATAGGGTTCCCCGCGGACAGGAGATGGAAGGACACCTGGCTTCAGGGGACACGGTTCTCTTCTGGACGCTGTGTGTCGACACGAAAGAGCACAGAGAAGCAAGGAGCGCTCTCCTGGGGGAGCCATTCAGCTTGGGACGCCGAGGAGCCGTGTTCAGTGCATCGCGGACCCGTCGCCCGCTATCGGCCAGACGGGTGCCGATTGCCACAGAGACAGACGCACTCAGAGCTGCGTGGCTCTGGTGTCGGCTCCTAGCTTTAAAAATGTCGCCCGAGGCATCGCAGCGGCCACCCGGGGGTGCTCCTCTTGGGAAGCGTGGCCTGCAGAGCATGCTTTCTAAGAGGGTCTTGTGGCCTCTCCCGTCTGATGGGGGACGAAGGCCATGGGGGAGCCGGGGCTGGGAACGCTCCCCTCTATCTTGGGGACTCACTTCGAACCTCAGTGACGGTGACCGGGGTGTGGGTGGGTGGGGGCTGAGGCAGAATGGCCCCCAAGGACCCCCCCTTGGCTGCAGCGGGGTCCCTCAGGGGGTCTGTGCTGCCCCTCCCCACTCTCCACGTGCAGGCCCTGTGGTTCTGCCTGGCGGGTGTGGACCTTGTCCCTGCGGCAGGCCGCCTGGGTGCGCAAGGAGGCCCGGGGAAGGTCCCCGAGGTGACCGCTGCGGTTAAATATTGTCTTGTCCTGTTGGGAAAGAGCAGGGGCCGTGAAGACTGGGAGGAGGGGTTGGAGCTGGACTGCAAACCGGCTCCTCCTCTATCAGCCGCTGGGCTAGCCTGTCCCTCACTTTCGCCTCCAGCCCAAGAAGTCCTGGATTGATTTTTACGCTTACTAGACCGAACCTTAGGACCTTGATTTCTTTGCCCTTGGGGTAATTAAGCGTTTCCCTCGGTGCCTGAATTGTGGGCGCAGAGAGTTGGAAGGTCAAGAGCTAGAGAACGCTAGTTTCCCCATTGAGTTTGGATTCAAACAGTTGTGTGACAGTATCGTCGATGTACAGTAACCTTGCACATATTTAAAATGTACAGCTGTGGGGAAGCCGGGGTGGCTCAGCGGGTTAGGTGCTCACTTTATAGCCCCGGGGACCAAGGATCGAGTCCGGGGACCAAGGATCGAGTCCCGGCCCCGGCCCTTGCGGACCCATGTGCTGAACTGGGGAGTGCCCCCAGTTCAGTTCTCACCGGGGTGAGACCCCGGCCCAGTTCCTGCCCTGCGAAGCCCCGCACCCACCTGTGGAATGAAACTGTGTGGAAAAACCAATGTTGTGCAACTATGGAGACTGTTCTGGGACCTCCCCCTTCTCTCTGTCTCTCTCTCTGTCTCTCTCTTTCTCTCTCTGTCAAAAACAATAAAAAATAAATCTTTAAAGAAAAAAAAAATACAGTTGCGTAAGTGTTGACATGTGTGTACACCCCCCGATTCCATTGCTCCAATCACAATAAGGAGCATATGTGTCGCTCCCCCGAATTTCCTCCCATCTCTGAACTCTGCCACCCACCCCCAATGCTGCCACATGCCAGTGTTTGAAATATGTATTTGTATTTTTCCAGCTTTATTGCTGTATTATTGATGTATAGCACATGTGTGTTTAACGTGTACAACATTATGACTTAATGCATGTATATATTGTGAGATGTTTGCCACAATAAGGTTAGTTAACACCTCCATTCCCTCATGTAATTACCATTTTTTGGGGTGATACCATTTAAGATCTACTCTCTTAACAACTTTGAGTACGGTATATAATGCAGTGTAGTTCGCTGTAGCCACCATGCTGTACATTAGATCTCCAGAAATTATTCTTCTGCAGCCTGTTTTCTGTTACGATACATTAGCTTGCGTGTCTTGGAATTTTTTTTTTTTTTAAGATTTATTATTTGAGAGAAGGTGACAGAGAGAGAGAGAGAAGGGGGAGGGCCCAGAGCCGTCTCCATAGTGCCCATCATCAGTTGTGACCTGGTTTCATTCCACGCAGGTGGGTGTGGGGCCGTGCAGGGCAGGAACCGAACTGGGGGCCTCCGAAAGGGGAGGTGAGAACCTTCACCTCCGTCCTGGGAGCTACCAGTTGCACTGCAGTTCAGCATGAGGTTTGCCCAGACCTGCGGCGGGAATCGAACCCCGGACCTTGCAATTGTGAGGCGTGCGCTCAACCACTGAGCTCTCCCAGCGTCCCTGGTGTGTTTCATGAATGGACTCGTGCAGCATACATCTTTCTTTACTTGGCGTCTTTCACCATGCGTACTTATCTTGGGATCCATCCACGCCTCTCGTGTGTCCGTGGTTGCTGAGTAGTTTATTCTATGGGGTGCGCTACAATCTGTTTATCTAGTCTCCTGCTGATAGGCATTTGGGTTGTTTGCAGGTTTTAGCTATTACAGATAAACCTGCTAAGGACATTTGTGTATAAGTCTTTGTGTAGAGATGTGGTTTCATTCCCAGCAAGTAAACTCTCAGGACTGCAAGGGCTGGATTAGATGGTAGGTGCCCTTTTAACGTTTTTTTTTTTTTCCTCTTGCTCTGTGCTTTTCACGTTTTAAGAAACTGCCACATCCTTTTTCAAAACGGTTGTCCCACCTGACATTTCTGCCAGCCGTGTGAGAGTGTCGATTTTTTTTCATGTTCTTGCCAATACTTGGGCGGTCCTTCTGATTTTTCTAAGTGGTGTGTAATACGAGCTTACTGTCATTTAACCTGGTATTTCCCTGATGATTAATGATGTTGAGCATCTTTTCAGGTGCTTATTTGCAACCCCTATATATTCTTTGGAGAAAAAAACCTATTCAAATCTTTTGAGCATTAAAAAAAAAAAATGTTTGTTTTCTTACCATTGAATTTTGAGACTTCTTTATATACTCTGGAGATGAGTCCTTTATCAATCACACATTTTGAAAATATCTTTTTCTCATTCTGTCTTATATTTTCCTCCTTCTCTTAACTGTCTTATTTATTTATTTATTTTAAAGATTTATTTTTATTATTTTTTTGACAGAGAGAGAGACAGAGAGAGACAGAGAGAAGGGGGAGGGCCCAGAGCCATCTCCATAGTTGACAGCATTAGTTTTCCGTATAGTTCCACTCCACAGGGGTCACACCCCAGTTCAGCATGTGGGTCTACACGGGCCGGGGCCAGGATTTGATCCTCAGGCTCTGGGGCTGCAAAACGAGCGCTTAACCCGCTGAGCCATCCCAGCCTCCCCTTAACAGTGTCTTTTGAAGATCAGAAATTTTAAACTTTGGTGAAGTCCAGTTTAATCAATTTATTGTTTTAAGAATCATGCTTCAGGGGAAGCTGGGATGGCTCAGCAGGTTAAGTGTGGGCCTTATGGTTACTCACCCTATTGAGCTATCCCGGCATCTCCTGAGACTTTCTTTAACCTTTCTTGTGCTGTGCTCTGCTGGCAGTGGGTTCTTTTAGGTTTTGCATGTCTTCAGAAGCATTTTTTCACTTTCATTTCTGACCAGTGTGTCTATTGGGTATAGATTTCCAGCCCGACAGCTTTTTCCCTTCAGCACTCTAAGAAATGTGTTCCCTCTCTTCTCACTTGCATTGTTTCCAATGAGAAACATCATGCCATCCTTACTTTTTGTTCCTCTGTACATAGATCTTTTTTCCCTTTGGTTCCTTTTAAGGTTTTCTCTTAAAAACTCTTTAATCATTGGTTTACATAATTTGATTGTGATGTCTCTTGTTCCAGTTGTCTTCAAAGTTCTTATTTGGGAGCTCATTGACTTTCTTGGATCTGTGGATTTACAGTTTTCATCAAACTTGGAAAAATTTTCAGCTATGATTTCTTCAAAAACAATGTTTGACCCCTCCCTCTCTTCTGTCTCATGTGGGGATTCCCATTATAAGTCCATTAGATTGCTTCACGTTGTCCACGGTTCACTGACACATTTGTTGGTTTGTTTCTTCTTAATCCTCTTTTTGTTATGCTTTATTTTGGATACTTTCTATTTCTGTGGTTCAAGTTCACTAATCTTTTCTTCTGCTATGTCTAATCTGCCATTAATCCCACCCAGTGTATTTTTTCCTTTCACAAATTGTGGTTTTTACTTCTAGAAGTCTGATTTGGATCTTTTCAATATCTTTCATGTCTCTCACTTTTCGAACATATGGAATACAATTATAGTAACTACTTTAAGGTCCTCATCTCCTTTTTCTATCATCTGTGTAAGTTAGGGATTGGCTTCAATTGGTTGATTTCTCTGCTTATTATGAGTAATATTTCCCTGCTTTGTTTTCCTTGTAGTTTTTCATGGGTGATTTTTGCTTTATTTGTTGCTGAGTCCTTTTTTCATTATTATAAATATTCTTGAGCTTTTCTCTGGGATCAGTGACATTCTTTGATCCTACTGGGTTTTAAAATTTGTTATACAGAACCAGAGTTATGTTCAGCCAAGGCCAAATTACTCCTTATTACTGAGGAAATACCTTCTCTTCCTAATGCCCTTGAATCCTGAGGTTCTCCAGGATGGCTGGTGGGAATAGGTACCCTCTCCAGCCCTGTGTGAGCAACATAATCTCAGTCTTTCGAATGTATTTTTGTTCCCTTCACCTTGGGTAGTGTCCTCACACCTAAGTGCTGACCAGAACTCCGCTGAAAGCTGATCCTCTGCAGATAGTTGAATTTTCCTCTCTGTGCAGGTTTCTCCTCTCTAGTCCTCTGTGAACTCCCCTGTCTGCTTTGCCAGCAGATAGAGGTACGTGGTGGAGAGAGTGCCAGTATTTCTAGCATCAGCAAACTTGCCTCATTCAACGATTGTCAAAGTAGAAGCAGAAAAGGTTACGAAGGGAAATCTGAGTTCAGCCCGTGCAAGTTCCTTCCTAACACGAATATCAGTCATCTCCTCGGAAAGAATTAGAGTCTGTGGGCTGAGTCAATGCTTGTGGGTTTCCATGATTTAATGAAGCTCTTGTTATTGCCACAAGCTATGTGTGAGTATATTTAGGCATTAATTGATGTTCAAGGAGGAGCAAACCTTGGTAGGTATAGATGGACACAGAGTAAATAAAAGGATTGGTTAGAGTCTAGTTTAGTGGGTGAGTCTTGAACTCTGCTATGGTTGCAGACATCTGGACAGATGTCCCTGCAATTTTATTTTATTTTTTAAGATTTATTTTATTGTTTTGACAGAGAGAGACAGAGATAGACAGAAACAGAGAGAAGGGGGAGGGCCCAGAGCCGTCTCCATAGTTGTATGTCATCAGATTTTTCCGACATAGTTTCACTCCACAGGGGCTGCACAGGGCGGGAACCAGGCCAGGGCCCTACCTCCTGGGAGGCTCACCCCTGCCAGCTGGGGGCCGAACCAGAGGCCTCCCACATGGGAAGCCCTCCCGGCAGGAACCAAACTGGGGGCCTCCTGCATGGGAAACACACACCAGTTCAGCATATGGGTCCACACGGGCCGGGGCCGGGACTCGATCCTCGGTCCCCGGGGCTACAAGGCGAGCGCTTCACCTGCTGAGCCGACCCGGCTTCCCCCCGGGATTCTGATGGGCAGTATGGTGGGGGTGGGGTGATGGGGAAAGATGAGCGTGGCCCATGAGGCTACTGCCAGGTAATGGACAACCTGTTCCCCACCCACAGGCGCCTTCTTCATCCCCTACCTCATCTTCCTCTTCACCTGCGGCGTCCCTGTGTTCCTCTTGGAGACAGCGCTGGGCCAGTACACCAGCCAGGGCGGCGTCACCGCCTGGAGGAAGATCTGCCCCCTCTTTGAGGGTGAGTCACTGTGTGCCCGAGCCCCGGGTAGCGGCACTTGGGGGGTTAAACACCTCAGTTGGAAGGCGTGGGCTGTTTCACAGCAGTGCTGACTGAGGTGAGACCCCGTGTCTTTATATTCAACCTTCCCCCTGTGAGCCCAATACTGAGCTAACCACGCAGCTCATCTGAGAATGGAGGGGGCTAGGGGGTGGCAAAGGCTGTAGGTCAGGGGCGTCTGACCTTGTGGCTTCCCGGGGCCACATGGGAAGAAGAAGCATTGTCCTGGGCCACACACGTAAAACACACTCACACTCACGATTGCTAAGGAGCTAAAAAAAAAAAAATCGCAGAAGAAATCTCACCATGTTCTAAGAAAGTTTACGAATCTGTGCTGGGCCACGTTCAAAGCCATCCGGGGCGTGGGTGGGTTGGACGAGACTTGCTTTAGGTTAGATAAGCAGCACACAAAGCTATACGTTTAAAACACATGTAACAATAATTGTGTATTTCCAAAAACATATTTAATGAATCATAAAACCTTTGAAAAGAGAATGCTAAAGGAGAAACCTATCATTAATAGTTCTACCATCTTCACATACTAGCTATTTAAAATCAGGGTGTTTTAATTTCACTATTTCTTTTTATGTAGGATTTTTTAAAAAAAGATTTATTGTTTGAGAGAGAGAGAGAGAGAAGGGGGAGGGCCCAGAGCAGTCTCCATAGTTGTACGTCATTAGTTCCACACAGGTGGATGTGGGACTACATGGGGTGGGAACTGAACCGGGGGCTGCCCACATGGGAGGCACATGCAGTTCAGCACATGGGTTGGCACGGGCCGGGACTGGGACTCGATCCCTGCACCTCATGGTTGTGAGGCAAGCGCTCAATCTGTAGAGCTATCCTGGCATCCCAGGATTTTCTTAAATTTCTGTTTTTGAAATGATTATACAGGCACAGAGAGTTGTAAAAACAGTACAGAGAGGAAGTCAGGTGAATCTTTTCCTCAGCTCCCCCCGATAATAGTGTCTTATGTAACTGCAGAACAATGTCACAACCTGGAAATGATCGTTGGCATGATCCAGACCAAATTCAGATTCCACCAGCTTTCCTTGCACTCATCTGTATCTGTGTAGGTGTCATTCTGTGTAAGTTTGTAACCACCGCCACAATGGAGATACAGAACAGTCCTATCACCACGAAGGTCCTTGTCATGTTACTTCTATAGTCCTGTTACTTCCACCCTTCCTACCCCTCCTCTCTAGCGGCCACTGATTTGTTCTCTATCTTTATAATTTTATCATTTTGAGAGTGTTCTAGCGATGGGAGCTTGCACTATGTTACCTTTTGAGATTGGCTTTTTCACTCAGCATGAAGCCCTTGACATCCATCCAGCTTGTTCTTTTGTTATCAAAAAGTCATCCCTTTTCATTGCTGCATAGTATTCCATGGTATGGACCCATCCCAATTTACTTAATCATGCATCCATGGAGGGACATTTAGATTGTTTCTAGTTTTGAGGGTTAAAAATTTTTTTTACTCTTTCTCTCTCGATAGCTTACAGATCTGTCAATAGGGAATATGCACCATTTATGTCTCTGTTGTTTCGTTAGTGTTATTCTCCACTTTCTGCACAACAGTCATTTCATGATGACATTAAGCCGATGTATCATAACTTACGTAACTGTTCTTTGTTTGGAGCTTTTTCTTATCTTTAATTGCTCATGACATTGTTGGATTCTGCTATTATGTATATTTGCTGAGATAGTCATGCTCCCCCCTCGCCCCTTTCTGGGATTATTTCTTTGGCACAGCTTCCCAGAATTAGGATCACTGGATCAAATGGACTGTCAAGTTGATGTCACTTGACCTGACTCACTAAATTGTGCCCTGGAGGGATTACGCTAAAGAATCCTCTCTCCCTCCCATCTTTAACGGCGGAGTTATGTGGGGATCCACATGGGGAACCTTCAAAACACCCTGAGGTCTGTACCCCACGCCCAGAGCTTGTGATTTAATTGGTCTAGGCTTTGGAATTCTCGCAGTATCCCCAGGTAATTCTACTATGCAGACGCGTCTGGGACTCATGGAGTTCTATCCTTTGTGCGAACCTCCACGAGGGACACAGGTGCGGGCAGACACCTCATTCGTGCTCAGTTGTTGCTCACCTGTGATTAGGGGGGTGGGGCTGTCTTTGTACTTTCCTCCTGTGTGAACTGTCGGCTCCTGCTCTCCGCACGTGTTTTGACGTCTGGGAAATATCTCACACCCTTTCCAGGGACCGTTTACCCTGGGAGCCTCGGAGTTGGTCTTGCACGTTTTTAAAATAACTCCGAATCCGTGAACTTTGAGAACCTAACAACGATGACAGCACCCAGGAAGCCGAGACGGGGCAGCAGAAGGCCAGGGGAAAGGGACCCCCTGGCCTGGGGAGGGGTGCTGGAGGGAGAGGAGAGAGCCGGGAGCCCAGGCCCCGGCCCGACTCTGCTAGCACACCGACGGGGGTGCGTGAGCCCCCTGCGGGGCCGCGGCGGGCTGCGCTTGAGAAACCGGCCCTGCTCCTCCCAGGCATCGGCTACGCCTCCCAGACGATCGTGGTCCTCCTCAACGTCTACTACATCGTTGTGTTGGCCTGGGCGCTCTTCTACCTCCTTAGCTCCTTCACCGTCGACCTTCCCTGGGGAAGCTGCCACCACGAGTGGAACACAGGTGAGCCCGTCTCTTCCTCCTGTCCCACCTGAACCGGGGCCGGGCGTGTCCCCGTAACCCACACGACCCCATCCCCAGCCACCGTGTGGGACTCGCTGGACGTCTGCCAACTGGATCGTGGGGATCATACCTCCAAGATGAGCATGCGAGGTCACCAGCGCCACCGGCAAAATGTCAAATTAAAAAAAAAAAAAAAAAATACAGTGTCCAGGAGGCCGGGAGAGCTCAGTGGTGGAGCGCTTGCCTTGCAATTGTGAGGTCAGGGGATCGCATCCCGGCCTCGGCCCATGCAAACCCATATGCTGAGCTACAGCACAACCAGTAACCACCTGGATGGCGGTGAAGGTTCTCGTCTCCCGTGCGGGGGGCGCCATGCCCACCTGTGTGGAACGAAACCATGTCACAACTGATGACGTGCAACTACGGAGCCTGCTCTGGGCCCTCCCCTTCTCTCTCTCTCTCTCTCTCTCTCTCTCTCACATGCACACGCATCTTTCAAAAACAATACAATAAATCTTAAAATAAACAAACAAACGTACAGTGTCCGGCAACAGTAACACCCTTTTTAAAGTTTACCAGCTCATAAGAAAGGGGCATTACCTTTGCTGGACCCTGTATAGATATATTCAACTACTGTACTATGAATTTGTGTCTTATGCAAATAGAATGGACTGTTTATGTACCTTGGCTGTTTCTAGTTGAAATATGGTTGGTTTGACACACGTATGTCTTGTTGGTTCACTGTGTGCTTGTTTCTCCTATCTTCTCTCTGATACTATTTTAGGTCTTTCCAACTCGCTATCCATGTGGAGTTAACCAGGCGAGAAGCTGTTTTGTACGTCATCAGTATAATTTACAATAGCTGTTAATTTCCTCTCGTGCCTGTAAGAGTACAAGAGCCTCCTTGGGCAACAGACCTACTGAGCCTAATGAATCAAGAGTAACAAAAAATTTAAAAACACTGGGCAGGGAGCTCATTTTATCCAAGAGAACTTTCTGTGGGGACGTCCTATCTGGAACGTGGCCAACAGGTGGTTGCTGGCCACTTGGAAGGTGGCTAGTGGGTGAAAAGAACCAAATTAAAATTTATTTTACTGTTTTTGACGAGAGACAGAGAGAGACAGAGACAGAGAGAGACAGAGAGAAGGGGAAGGGCCCAGAGCCGTCTCCGTAGTTGCACGTCATCAGTTTTTGACACGGTTTCATTCCACACAGGTGGGCGGGGGCCGTGCAGGGCGGGAACCGAACAGGGGTGGGGGGAAGGGGAAGCTCCCACCTGGGAGGTGAGAACTTTGTCACTGAGACATCCCAGTGGTTACCAGTTGCGTCACAGCTCAGCATAAGGGTTTGCAGTGGCCAGGGCTGGGAATTGAAGCCCAGACCTCATGGTTGTGAGGCAGGCACTCAGCCGCTGAGCTAGAAATGGATATTCTCATGTCCATGTTGGAGACGGGGGTGGGGGGTGAGGGTGGGGGCTTACCGAGCCATTCAGTGAACGAGCAGAGGGTCAGGGGTCCTGTCCAAGCCTTTGTGCACCTGTACCAGGACGTTTTAGCTGCTTTGCATCACATTCTTATTTCTGTTTTAATTGTTAAATTTATTGGGGTGACATTGGCTAGTAATGCCTCACATTCTTATTGTTCCTCAAAGGCCGTGAGCTTACACACGACAGTTCCCTGGACACACTGACACACTTTGAAGCCAGGGACAAGCAGAGCGTCTTCCCTCATGCCATCCAGTCATGCTTTCATAAGAAAACGCGCCAGACATTTAAAATCCGAGGTGTCACAGGCGCGGGCGAGAGGGCGAGGGGGGCTGGTGGCGGCCCGCGTGTGTGGGGGACGTTTGTACAGACAGCGTCGGCCAGCTACCTCGCAGGCGTGCCTGACTTCCGTCCCCTCACGATTCTACCCCAAATCCCGGCTACCGACGCCTGGCACTTCCTTCCCGGACCGCCGAGCAGAGCATTGCGTGGAGTTCCAGAGGACCAACGGCTCCCTGAATGTGACCTCGGAGAACGCTACCTCCCCGGTCCTGGAGTTCTGGGAGTAAGTGAGACCCACGCCCCGGGCCGGCGTGGGTGGTGTGCTTGCACGCCGGGCACAGGGACGGGCGTGTGGGGTGGCCGCTCTCAGCCAGTCACCAGGGCAGGCTCTCCATTTCCGTCTCTGGTGGCTTTTGTTTTCCACTCGTGGTTAACGCAGAACTGGACCCAGAGATGAGGATTTTGCGACTCCCCTCAGGGGTCACTTTTCTACCCGCTCTGTGCCTGTCCCTCCCCATGTGGTGCACACGTGTGTGTGGGTGTACACGTGTGTGTGTCTGCTCATGTGTGTGTGTGTGTGCTCACATGATGTGGGTGCTCATGTGTGTGGGGTGCTCACGTGTGTGGGTGTTCATGTGTGTGTGGCTATTCACGTGTGTATGGGTGCTCATATGATGTGGGTGTGCACATGTGTGCACGTGTGTGGGTGTGCGTGGGCATGCATTTATGTGCAGCCATTCACATGTGGGTGGCTGCACACTTGCGTGCTCATGTGTGGGTATGCACGCATGTGGGCACACATGTGTGTGGGCACACACATGTGAGTGTGCATGCATGTGCAGGTGCTCACGTGGGTATGCACGTGCATGCTCGTGTGTGGCTGTTCACGTGTGAGTGGCTGCACATGTGTGGGTGCTCACATGTGGGTGTGCACATGCATGTGTGGGTCCATACACCTGACTACCCTCCTTCCATTGGCTGCAGATGTGCTGCCTCTTACCTTCCCCTACCCCCAGCACTGATGTTCATCTAGAGCAGGGGTGGTGAACCTATGGCACGCGTGCCCAAAGTGGCATGCGTGCCCAAAGTGGCACGTGGAGCAATTATTTCAGCACGCATAGCTGTGAATACCATTTAAAAAATTATTGTTTATGCTCTTATAGACATAAAAATAATCGACACCTCTATCTCACTCGATGGGTTGGCACGTGAGTTGAGCGAGTATACTCTTATTTCATAAACTTTGGCACTCAATCGCCAAAAGGTTCGCCACCCCTGGGGCCTGCTCCCTAATATCCGAACACCCTGAAACCCTGGCTGAGGAAAGAGGGGTCTGCACCTTCTCCTCCAGGGGCAGTGGGCACTCAGTCTCCCAGAGCATGCTGGGAACAGTCTCCACCTGCCTCCCCCAGCCGCACCCCCACCTCTGGGTCAGGGAGCGACTCAGATCGGGGCCGAGAACGGATGGGCTTTCGGACAAGGGGCTGGGGACTCGGCTCGGCTGCCCGAGGCTGGTGACAAAGTGGGGCCCGGCTCACCCTTCTCTGCTCAGGAGGCGCGTCCTGAAGATCTCTGACGGCATCCAGCACCTGGGCGCGCTGCGCTGGGAGCTGGCCCTGTGCTTGCTGCTCGCCTGGGTCGTCTGCTACTTCTGCATCTGGAAGGGCGTCAAGTCCACGGGCAAGGTGAGGGGT
The DNA here is from genome assembly GCA_004027555.1 of Craseonycteris thonglongyai. Classification (NCBI taxonomy): domain Eukaryota; kingdom Metazoa; phylum Chordata; class Mammalia; order Chiroptera; family Craseonycteridae; genus Craseonycteris; species Craseonycteris thonglongyai. The sequence continues at coordinate 45,639 of PVKE010000418.1, forward strand.
CCCGGCTCCGTGCCCGTCCTGGGGTTCCCTAAGCTGTGGCCCCGTCAGGGATGGGAGCGCATGACCCAAACCAGACATAACGGGGTGCTTCTCCTCAATTCTGTGCCGCTCTGGGACCGAATCCCATGTCCATCAGGGAATTCGATCGTGGGTTGCTGGTAAGCCGCACATGCAGGCACGTCGCAACCGGAACACGGTGCATACAGCATTCGTTTGGAGAAAGAACCCCGTGAAGGCTATGAGCCTCAGAATGATTCTCCGTCAACCTGAGGGCGTTTGGGGGTGGGGGGAACCCCTGTTCTGGAGCCTGGGAGGCCCCCGGCGGGCTTCCGTCCTGGTCTGTCTGGTGCTGCTAAGCTTGTGAGCTCTGCGAGCTGGGGGCTTGTGTGTGACGGATCTTTTCACGCCTGCCATAACTCCACACGCACGTGTCAGGGGGAGCGCCCAAAGCCGTTCAGTCACTCAACACATGTTTACTGCGTATGTGTCAGGGGGCGGGGGGCCCCTAGAAGCTGGAGGGGGAAGGGAGAGGGGAGGTGTGGCTCATGGTGGCTGGGGAGGTGGGACTGAGCAGCTGCAGGGCTGAAGGAAGGGGCAGCAGGACCCCTTAGCCTTGGCTGGGTGGGGCACTCCAGCGGACGACCCCCGGCCCCCTAACTCACCATTTCTTGCCCCGCCTCTGCCGCTTGGCCAGGTGGTTTACTTCACAGCCACCTTCCCTTACCTCATGCTGGTGGTCCTGCTGATCCGGGGGGTGACGCTGCCTGGGGCAGCCCAAGGAATTCAGTTCTACCTGTATCCAAACCTCACGCGTCTGTGGGATCCCCAGGTAAGAAGCTCCCGGGGGGTCACAGACGGTTTCGACTCACGGGCTGGATGCCTTTCTCCACATCGACCCCCTTTTCTTGCATTGTTTCCCTTGGAGATCTGGTCTCACCCCTGGCTGCCTCTCAGCTGCTGCACCCTCCACCTGCCCCCTCTGCCATTCCTAGACCCCACCCCATCCGCTGGGAGGGATGCTGAGTCTTGGGAGGGATGCTGAGTCTCAGGAGGGGTTTGGAAGGCAGGGCCCAACTAAGAAGCCGCGTCCGCTGCTGCTGAGTTTCTTGCTGTCTCCGGCTCAGCAGCCTAGTGAAAGCCAGGAGCAGTCCAGGGTGGGGGGCCCCAGAGCCCCTCAGAGGTGTTCCCCAGCCCTGTGCCATGCCCCTGCCTCCCCCAGGCTGGAGAAGGGGCCCCAAGGAAGCTTAGGGCTGGGGGGGGGGCACCTAGCACAGACAAGATGAAGAACATGGCCGGCTGCTCAGTCATTCTGTGCTGTCAGGCATGTGCACAAGGCCCTGGAATCGCCGTGAGGGAGCCAGAGGCCAGGACGCGGTTCACAGTGGCCACCCTCCTGCAGAATTTGGGGTGACCCAGAAGCGCAGGTCTTCTGAGTCTCCGGGCCGCCCTGGCAGGATCCTGCGTTCTTCCACGCTGAGTTCTGCGGGGGCAGGGGCCCCTGCATGCACCCAGAAACCTTCAGGTGGAGCGGAATGGCCTTGCATCCCAGGGATCGCTGTGACCTTCCCGCGGGACGCAAGCATGTCCGTCCTGTCCCCCAGTGTGTGTGTGTGTGTGTGACAGCGATGCAGGTCAGGTCGTCTCCACGTGTGACCGAAAGTCTGTGGTCAGTGTAGGCGCCAAACCACAGAGCGGGAGCCGCTGGAGCTACAAGGGCTGCAGGTTCCTCGTTGCTCCCGTGAGCGAGCAGGGCCCGAGGCCGCCCGGCGCGTTTCTGTTCCATGAGCACCAGGCCTTGGGCTCATCAGGAGCCAGAGGGTTCGGGGAGCAAGGAAGAGACTGTGGGATGGAGGGCCGGCTCTGGAGAGCAGGTGGGTGGGGCTTGGCTTGGATCCCCTCAGCGGGAAGGAGACCCGGTGTTCCTGTATGTGAGTGTGTCACTTATCTACCATCGAAGTGTGTCCACCGTCTAGCTTGTTTATCATCTGTCATCATCTATCTATCATCTATCATCTATCTATCACCTATCTTATTTATCATCTACCATCTAAATGTGTCTACCATCTAGCTTGTTTATCATCTGTCATCTATCATCTATCATCTAAATGTGTCCACCGTCTGTCTTGTTTATCATCTGTCATCTATTATCCATCTATCATCTATCATCTATCTATCACCTATCTTATCATCTACCATCTAAATGTGTTCACCGTCTAGCTTGTTTATGTCTATCATCATCTATCTATCATCTATCATCTATCTAATCTATCACCTATCTTATTTATCATCTATCATCTGTCATCTATCATCTATTTATCATTATCTATCACCTATCATTAAGCATGTCTATCGATCTATCAATCTATCATCTAAATATGTCTATTATCTATCTTATGTTTCTATATCTATCATTTATCTATCATCTGTCATCTATCTTTTTATTTACCTATCACCTATCTAATCTATCATCTATTTATCATTTATCTATCATCTATCTAATCTATCATTTATCTATCTACCTATCATGTTTAATCTATCTATCATCTATCATTTATCTATCATCTATCTAATGTATCATCTATCATTTATCTATTGTCTATCTAATGTATCATTTATCTATCTATCATCTGTTTAATCTATCATCTATCTATCATCTATCTATCTAATGTATCATCTATCTATCACTTATCTATCATCTATCTAATGTATTATTTATCTATCTATCTATCATCTGTTTAATTATCTATCATCTATCTATCATCTATCTAATGTATTATCTATCATCTGTTTAATCTATCATCTATCTATCATTTATCTATCTAATATATCATCTATCTATCATGTTTAATCTATCTATCATCTATCTATCTATCTATCTATCTATCTAATGTATCATCTATCTATCTATCATCTGTTTAATCTATCTATCATCTATCTATCTAATGTATCATCTATCTATCTATCTATCTATCATCTGTTTAATTTATCTATCTTCTAATCATCTATCCACAAATCTACAGCAGGTAGACCAGATAGCCTTCGACTTTGAGCGTTAATCCTGTGTCTGGGTCATGTAACCTGCTCTCCTGGACGCCGTCCCTCCAGCCCGGGCCCTCCGTAGGCCCCGCCGGGGCATGTGTCTTCCAAGTCATCCGAGGCCATGGGGAGGGAGGCGTTTCAAGCACCCAGCATGGCCCTGAGCTTCCGAGCGGCCTCACTGACGGCCTGGTCCTGCCCTCATGCTGAAGGAAGGCCTGCGCGTCTGTGAGCAGAGTCTCCGGGCGGGGTGCCCTGCTGGGACCTTCCCTGAATGTCGTTGGCACCCCCGGGAGGTGTGATAATCCCTGACACTTGAGGAAGGCACAGCTTTCCCGCTAGCCAGCGCGGAGACACAGGACGACTCTGGCCGGCACTCGGTGCAGGAGCGGGGAGCCCAGCGGGCAAGGCCGGGCAGCTGTGTGCCCGGCAGGTGGCTGCCAGTCCTGGTGTCCCCAGGGCTTGTCCCATCCACATGGGTACCGGCCACGGGAGACGCAGGACCGCGCTCTGCAACCTGCTCTCTGCACTGTGGTAGAGGGGTTGGGGGGGCCGGGTCCCAGAGAGCCTGTGGGGACCTCTCAAATCTCTGTGCATTAGGAATTTGGCGTATGTAATTTTGTTTGTCATTGTACCCATCTTCCTGGTGAGAACAGTGAGGTTCAGAGAGGTTAAGTGACTTGCTTAAGGTCACACAGCTATTAATTAATAGAATTAGTCACTGAACCCAGTTCATTTTGACTCCAAAGCCCAGGCTTTTTCCATCATGCACTATTGCCTTTCTAAAAATAGAGGGGAGGCCGGGATGGCTCAGCGGTTGAGCGCTTGCCTTACAATCGTGAGGTCCAGAGTTCAATTCCCAGCTCCGGCCCATGCAAACCCACATGCTGAACAGGGGTGCAGCTGGTAACCGCCGGGATGGCAGCAAAGGTTCTCACATCCCAGGCTGGAGACCCCAGTTCGGTTCCCGCCCTGCACGGCCCCACATCCACCTGTGTGGAATGAAACAATTAATGGTGTACAGCTACGGAGACTGCTGTGGGCCCTCCCCCTTCTCTCTCTCTCTCTCTCTCTCTCTCTCTCTCTCTCTCTCTCTTCCCCTTACCTTCTCTAATAAAAGTAAAATAAGTCTTTAAAACAGTGAGAATCCTCATCCTTGGGGTTGGACTCCCAGTCGACAACATCTTCCCGGACTTTCTAGACGGCTCTCTCGCTCTCCATTCCCCCCAGAGAAAGCTTTGCTCTTGCCTACACTCCACTAAGTGCTTTCCACGCTCGTTTTAGTCTCGGTCCGTCTTCGGCCCCAGCCAAAGGCACTCTGGGGCTTTGTTCTGGAGAACCGGGGCCCCCGGCATGGGTCGCCTGCGGTGGGAACAGACACGGCTTGCTGTGCTTGTTCCTGCAGCCCTGCTCCTGACCCCATTTCTTCCCCGCACCCCAGCAGGGCCCTCAGGCCTCCGCTGTGGGGAGAGAACCCGGCTGCCAAGTGCCCAGCGAGGGGGCTTGAGTCAAAGGCCCCACATCGGACCCCTGAGACCGTGGGACTGTTCCGCCTTCCGGCTGCATTTTCCTCCTCCCAGCTCTGCCTCAGCCTGTCCCCACTCAGGGCCCTGGGGAACTGCCAGGCCACATCTTTTCTTCCCTGGCGCACGTTGAGAAGAACTTCCTTCCCTCTGCCGGCGGGCGGGCAGCCCCAGACGGCCTCCGTGGGCACAGGGAAGCTTCCTTGGCACCGTGTGGGTCGCTCTCCACCTTGTGTACCGCGAGGTCCGCGGAGCAAACCTCCCGGTCCTGGAAGACCTGTTTGCGAGCGACCGTGGGACCTTGTGACCATGGGAGCCCTGCGCAGATAAGCATCGCTGCCCGGCCCTTTCCTCTGACCCTGGGGTCGGCCTGTGCCCGCAAGCTCAGCGTGAGCAGGAGTCCACTGGGTGAGCAGGGACTAGATGGGACAGAGTGACCCTCAGTCCGCAGGTCACTGGGTTTTCCTGAGACGACCGGCCTCACAGCATCTGGGGGTGGAGAAGGGGGCAGGAACAGAGTTGTAGAAGAAAAAAGGGATTGGGAACACCTTAAAGGAGCAAACAGGGTCCCCCATCCCCCAAGGCACCTCCTCACATTTTGGGGCATCACACTGAACCTCATGAGCACCCCATCCGTGTCCGCAGGCGTGCTTTTCCCACGCCGACCCTCTGCTTCTTTCGATTTTGAGACAAATGCCCCCTCGTTCTGTGATAACTTCCCTCCAGTGGAAGCATCCTCTGGCGGCCTTCCTGTCCTTCTAGTTCCTTCCGGCCAGCCAGGCCCTTTGACCTGGTGACCGCCGCGACCACGCAGGTATGGGAGCCACCGTGAGTGAATTTTTAAATATATTTTATTGTTTGAGAGAAGGAGAGAGAGAGAGAGAGAGAGAAGGGGGAGGGCCCAGAGCCGTCTCCATAGTTGTGCGTCATCATTTGTGACATGGTTTCATTCCACACAGGTGGACGTGGGGCCACATGGGGCAGGAACCAAACTGGGGCCTCCCACATGGGAGGCGAGAACCTTCGCCGCCATCCTGGGGGTTACCAGCTGGACTGCAGTTCCGCATGTGGGTTTGCACGAGCAGGCCCAGGACTCGATCCCCAGACCTCGTGGTTGCAGGGCAAGCGCTCACCCGCTGAGCTCTCCCGGCCTCCCCTCTCCCTGCTCTCCCCCCACCCCCTCTGCCTCCTGCATAAACAGAAACCTGGCAAGAGGTCCTGGTGGGTCCCTGACGCTGGTTCTGGGGGGCGGGGGCGGTTAGGAGGGGCTGGAGGGCAGCGGTTTCCACCCGGCATCTTTAGCAGGAGGCTCTGAAAATGGCTTGGATTTCTGCGTTCTCCTTCTAGAGGTTCGGTGTGTCCTTAAGGGGTGCTGGCTGAGGGATTCATGTGACTCTGATGGCACCCGCCTGCTAGTGGGTCCCCGGGAGCCACCGGAGTGCTCTTTGGGGGGTGGGAGGAGCGTGTGCACAGGGGAGGCTGACCTTGGGAGAGACGGGAAAGGGGCCCCAGAGCCATGGACAGAAAGACACTGAGGCTCCGGTGGGCGGGGGGCCCTGGGAGCCTGGCCTTCACGAGAGGAAAGCAGGCGGGCGCTCCGTGGGGGTTACTGGGGCAGAGCCGGTCGGAGAGAAGGGACGGGGAGTGCAGAGAGGCGGGGACGCCTGCCTGGGGTGTCCGCCTCCATGGCCCGGTGCTCCCTCAAAGTGCTCATGTCCTTGGGGGGCCTCAGGACCCCACTGCCCAGCCCCGGTCCCCCCCACGTCCTTGCTCTTCGGGCTGTTGTTCTAGCTGTTGAGTCTCCATCATAACACGTGCAGGCTGGGCCGGCAGCTGAAACAATACGGGCCACTGCCGTGCCCGGGGTTGAGGGAGCACGAAGCCTTTACAGACGCGAGTCTGGTCTCCGGGGCCCCAGTTCTAAACGGAGCTCACCGCCCACCGGGAGTGCTCAGGAACGGGGAGCTGTGTGCCCACCGTGAAAACCCGGTGCCCGGCCTCGCCCTAGAGCTCGCTGCACCTCCACCCACCTCCCCCATGAGCCCTTCTCCAAAGGCCTGATGCCTGGGACCCCCGGGAGGGCCCGGGAGCACCCCCCATTCCCGGGGTCACAGCGGGGTCACAGCAGCTTCACTGGGGCCTCTCGGCACCTCCACCCGCGCCCCTGTGCGCCCGGTGAGCCCAGACGCCCAGCTCCCGGGAGGCTCCCCGGGGGCTCAGTGTTCTCGTGTCTCCCCCGCGCAGGTGTGGATGGACGCGGGCACCCAGATCTTCTTCTCCTTTGCCATCTGTCTCGGGTGCCTGACGGCCCTGGGCAGCTACAACGACTATCACAACAACTGCTACAGGTGACCGGGCGGGCGGGGGTCCCTGCAGCACACCCCCCCACCTCCCTGAGTCTCCCCAGCCACGCTGGGTCAGAGGCGACTCAGAGCGGGCGTCTGCTCAGGGACCTGCCCCCTTCCCAGTACCCCGGGGCAGCGGGACCTGCGGCGTGGCTGGTAAAGGTTGCGGGGTACGGGGGCAGGGCAGTGGTCGTCTGGGGGACCCACAGCCCGGGCCCAGCGAGCGGGGTCCTGCAGATGTAGGCTCAGTGAGCCCGAGACGTGGGGAGTCCTGTCCTCCCCATGGGGAGTCCTGTCCTCCCCATGGGGCCTGCCTTGCTTTACGCCACGCTGAGCAGGTGGGGCTGGGAGGACTGTCCCCGGCGCGCTCACCCCGCTGCCGGCCGGTCCTGGGTGCCCCGAGGGGCGGGCTCGCTGGGGTCCCCAGGTCCCTGACCTGCCCACCCACCCCCCGCAGGGACTGCATGGCCCTCTGCTTCCTGAACAGCGGCACCAGCTTTGTGGCCGGCTTCGCCATCTTCTCCATCCTGGGCTTCATGTCCCAAGAGCAGGGGGTGCCCATCTCGGAGGTGGCGGAGTCTGGTGAGTGTTGTGGAATCCGCCCAAGGCTGTGGGTTCCGCCCACCAGGGGGTCCCTGAGGCGTCTGCACCATCACCGCCGCTGTGGGGGGAGGCAGCGCAGGGGAGACCTGGAAGGCGACTTAAAAACAAAGAAGCCTGTGGTGGGAGAGGGGGAGTGGAGGTGGGGTGGGGGGACACAGGGAACATTTTCCTTCCCTCCCCGGCCTCCTTGTGCTCCCCCTCAAGGCCACCAAGGTGACCAGGCTAGGGTTTATCCCTCCAAGGAAAGCCGAGGCGCATACGAGAAAAGAGAAGTCCGCACCCCTCCATCCATGCGCGTGCACTCGGGCGTGCTGGCCCATCACTGCTTCTGTCTCTTCCCAGTTTAAAACGCTGGCCAGCCGCCTTCTCTTTGATGCGGGTTCTGCTCTTTTATCTGTTTCGTTCCCTTTCACATGGGTCTCAGATATGGTCCTATTGGCCCAGAAAGCTTCCTCCTTTTTTCTTTTTAAAGATTTATTGTTTTTGACAGAGACAGAGAGGAGGGAAGGGCCCAGAACTGTCTCCATAGTTGTACGTCATCCGTTTTCAACATGGTTTTGTTCCACACAGGTGGGTGGGGGGCGTGCAGGGCGGGAACTGAACTGGGGGCCTCCCTCATGGGAAACACACCCCAGTTCAGCATGTGGGTCCACATGGGCCGAGGCCGGGGATTCGATCCCTGGTCCCCGGGGCTGCAAAGCGAGCGCTCAACACGCTGAACCACCCCGGCTTCCCCCTGAGTCCTTTTAAAGCTGGAAACCTCTGGTTTGGGGAGAGTGAGATGGGAGGATTTGGGGTAGAACTGGCTTTAATAAACCCCCAGTCTCTGGGGTTCTGTTTCTGCCAAGGAGAACACGGCGTGGGTGGTACCCGGAGAATTCGGGGGCCAGGTAGAGGTTTGGGTGTCTCCTCCCGGGCGAAAACGGCGGCAGCAATAGCAGCTTTGGGGGGCAGTGTCCCCCTGGGGGGGTCCCACATGGCCTGGAGCTGGCCTGACACTGTGCTGCTTCCTGCCCTAGGCCCTGGCCTGGCTTTCATCGCATACCCGCGTGCCGTGGTCATGCTGCCCTTCTCCCCGCTCTGGGCCTGCTGCTTCTTCTTCATGGTCGTCCTCCTGGGACTGGACAGCCAGGTATCAGGGGACGGCCCCTCGGAGGATGCCCGACGCCTGGGTGGGGGTGGGCTTGAGCTTCATGCCCCGATGGGTCTTCTAGCAGCTGCCCACTGGGCGGGTGTCCCATGTGAATGCCCTTCCTGGGGACCCAGACGAGCTGTGAGGGGCTGTGGGGGGCGGGCCCAGACCTCGGCGGCAGCCAGGGCCACCGCGGAGGGGGGTGGGTGAGGGTTATGACGACCCAGAGGCTGGCGGGGCAGGACCGGAAGCTGGGGGGCTCACGGAAATGATTTGGGATGCCCCTTTCCCCTCCAATCCCCTGGCCCTCTCGTCCAGTTTGTGTGCGTGGAGAGTCTGGTCACGGCGCTGGTGGACATGTACCCCCGCGTGTTCCGCAAGAAGAACCGGAGGGAGGTGCTCATCCTGGGCGTGTCTGTCATCTCCTTCCTCGTGGGGCTGGTCATGCTCACGGAGGTGAGAGTCTGCCTCACCTGCGAGGCTGGGAGGTAGGGCCCCGGGGAGGAGCAGCAGCAACCAAGGCGGGGAGCAGACCCCGGCCAGGCGGGGTGCATGCGGGCCAGGCGGGGCGCAGACCCCGGCCAGGTGGGGTGCAGACCCCGGGCCAGGTGGAGCGCGTGCCATGGTCTCGGGGCACCGTGATGCGCTCCTGTCCCCGTCACGGGAAGCGCACGTCCCTCGGCCGGCCACCCGTGTCCGCAGATGGGCCGTGGGTATTTTGGCTCCGTGGCAAACCTCGAGGCGTGGAGAGGGGGATGGGGCGGACTCAGAGCAGGAAAAGCTGCCTGGCCAGCCAGATCCCGTCACGTCCCAGGCGGCAGCGCTGAGCTCCGGGGGCGATGGCCCAAGGGCCCCTGGGGGCCGGTGATCTCCCGTGTGACCTCGCAGAGCAGAAGGAGGGACTCCAGTGATGGCTCCCTGCCCCCCAAGGGCGCTTCCTGTCTCAGCTTCTGGGTCGGTGCTTACACGGCTGCAGGGACGGTCTAACAAGAGCTGCCTCTTTCATCTCCCACCCGCGGCCCCCAACGATCAGCAGCAGCCGTGCTGGCCTCCTATCTGCCCGCCTTCTCTCTGTGCCCCAAGGGCGGCGTGCGTGCAGGGGGTCCGCTGTTTCCTCTGTGTAAAATCTAGCCTCGTCCCGCTCCGGGCAGGGCGGGATGTATGTTTTTCAGCTCTTCGACTACTACGCAGCCAGCGGCATGTGCCTGCTGTTCGTGGCCATCTTTGAGTCCCTGTGCGTGGCGTGGGTCTATGGTGAGTGACTGTCCCCGACCCCAGCGCTCACCTGCGCCCCGGGACCCTTTGACGGAAGAGAGGCACTCACCCCCTGCTCACACCCACCTTTCCTGGGGACGTCTCTCCCCCTCCCCAACCTCCCACGGCTCCAGAACTGTGCGTGGGCGACCGGATTGCCGCGGCCTGTCCGTTGCCCCCTTCATTCCAGTCTGCGTGGGCCCCGGCCTGATGCTGAAGAGCATCCTGTCTTCTCTTCATGGTAGGAGCCGGGCGCTTCTACGACAACATCGAAGACATGATCGGGTACCGGCCGTGGCCTCTAATCAAATACTGCTGGCTCTTCCTCACACCCGCCGTGTGCACAGTAAGGGCGCCTTCGGGGACAGAGGCCGGCTGCAGGGCTGGGAGAGCAGGTGGCCCCGGGGCTGGTGGGCCACCCACCTTCCCCAGGGGGTGGGCGCATCGTCCTCCACCTCCATGCATCCTCCTGCGGGGTCTGAGGACCGTGGCCACAGAAGAGAGTCTTCCCTCCCATTCCCCAGAGGGGCAAGCTGAGGTCCAGAGCTCTCGGCACCGCAGGGTGAATCCAAGGGCACCGGCCCAGGGCTGGACCCCCCATGTGCCCTGGGCCGCTCACACTCTACGGCTGCCAACCCCAGCCACGGGCACTGGGCACTTGCTTGTGGCTTTGCACACTTTCACCTTGTTTTATCCTCACAAGAACCCCCACGAAGTAAGACTTTCCAGATGAGACAGAAGCCCAAGAGATTAAGCAATTGGCTACGGGGCTGAAAGTGGAGAGAAAGCGAGAGAGAAGGAGAGAGAAGGAGAGAGAGAGAGAGAGAGAGAGAGAGAGAGCGAGAGAGAGAGAGCGAGAGCGCCCACTAGGAGTGAAGCCCAGGGACCTGGGCAGCGATGGCTGTGTGCCGTGCCCTCTGGCTTGTCTGTTTGGGCCCGCGGCTCCCCCGAGCGCCCTCTGGGTGCAGGACGTGAACTCGCAGCCCCACCTGGTGGCCCGGGGGGCTCACACACCTGGAAGCACCCCGAGGCTCGCGGGCGTGTCCCCGTCAGGGACCCTGGGCACGGGGGGCTTGGAGGGCGGTCTCGGCCGGCTCTGGGCCCCTGCTCCGGGCCCCTGCTCCCCTGCCCCTTTCTCACCCCTCAGGCCACCTTCCTCTTCTCCCTGATCAAGTACACCCCGCTGACCTACAACAAGCGGTACCTGTACCCCTGGTGGGGGGACGCCCTGGGCTGGCTCCTGGCTCTGTCGTCCATGGTCTGCATTCCGGCCTGGAGCGTCTACAAACTCAGCAGTCTCCCAGGCCCCCTCAGAGAGGTAGGTGGGCACGGATGGGGGCCCCCTGGGGGGCCATGGGGGGCCCTGAGCCTGGTGTGGGGGCTGCGGAGGGACAGCGTGAATGCTTAGGCGTCTCCGAAGGACCCCCAGAGGCTGCCCAAACGCGGGCGCCCAGAGCGCACGGTGAGGACAGGGAGGCGGGCGGACACGGGTGAGCAGGGGGTGCTGGTGGCCTTGCCCCCCACTCACCTCCAGCTTGGGGGGGTCCCCTCCGCTCTCCTTGCAGAGGGTCCGCCAGCTGGTGTGCCCAGCTGAGGACCTGGCCCCGTGGAACCGCGCGGGACCCTCAAACCCTGCCACCGCCCGGACGTCCCTGCTCACAGAGCTGGAGTCTTACTGCTAGGGGCAGGCAGGCCCGTGTCCTGAGTCCCGTGGGCCTGGCCTTGGGGACAGCTGCAGAGGGGCAGGGACGCCCCACCCCCACCCCGCCTCCACCTGGGGTACATAAAGCAAAGGGGACACTTTGGAATCCGCCTTCCCAGCTGGGTGCTCAACAGCTGCGAGGCCCCCGGGCGAGGAGCTAAAGGGACAGGCTGGGGGGCTGGGTGGGGGCGCTGAGAGGTCTGGGTGTGGTTTCTGGACCCTCCTGCCCTCCATTCCATTAAACCCACGTTCTCCCCACCGACTGCGGTCAGTTCTGCCTGGTTCCTTCGGCGCCTCCCCCATCCCCTTAAAGGCGGGGCTTGCGGACCCTCCTAGCCCCCACCTGCTTCCCGCATTGAGCTCCTGCAGACCCTCCATGGGTAGAGGGGACAAGGGTTCATCAGCAGACACCTCTGTGCACGCCTCTCCCAGCCCCCTCTTCTGCCCTCTGTGGGATGAGAAAGGCAATGGGGGAAAGGGCGAAGCAGGGGACCCGTGCCCCCCGCAGAATGGGGTTTCCCTGGGCCCCGTCCTTGCCTGACCCCCGCCTCTGTGTGTGCGCGCGCGCGCGCCCGTCCAGGGGCCTAAGAGTCCAAAGAGCCACAGCAGGGGGACCTTGGCAGGTGCGAAAAGCCGCCCTGGGCCGGCCGGGGCGCTACCTCAGCTCGGCCAGCAGAGGGAGCCCACGTTCTCAGCCACCCCCTCGCGCCTCCTGCGAGGAAGAGGCTCGGAGCCGGAGGCCGCACTGCCAGGCATGGCCACGAGGGGGCGGCACTGCCGAGACCGCGGCTCCGCGAGCTTGGCCTGAGCTGCGAGGTGAACCGTCAGGCCGGGCTGCAGGGCGGGCGCAGGCGGAGGCCGGGCCTGTCCTACCTCCGGGCCAGTGGGCGTGGAGGACCCCACAGGTGTGTTTCTGTAGCCTTGCCTCTGATCCATGTGTAGAGCTGGGCACACGGATCTGTGTGTAAATGGCTGAATACACAACTGCATTTCTGCCTGTACACGAGGAAGCTTGGGGCGCCTGTGTGTCCCCCTCTGTTCTAGGAGGGCCTCTGGCGACGCCCTCCAGCCACAGGCGAAGGGGGCACTGCGTTCTCTTCATTTTTTTTTTTACAAATGAGTGGGAAAATGCGCTGGAATCTTTGCCAGGCTTTGGGTCTTGCTTCTTGTTCTTGGGAGAGTTTATAAGAACTAGTGGTGCATAAACATAAACCTTTAAAAAAAATTAAAGAGGTGCCTGGATGGCTCAGTGGGTTGAGCGATCATTTGCAACGCCGGGGACCGAGGATCGAACCCCGGCCCCAGCCCCGGCCCGTGCAGACCCACATGCTGAGCTGGGGAGTGCCCCCAGTTCAGTTCTCACCGGGGTGAGACCCCGGCCCAGTTCCTGCCCTGTGCAGCCCCGTGCCCACCTGTGGAGTGAAATCACGTGGAAAACTAATGACGAACAACTATGGAGACTGTTCTGGGTCCTCCCTCTTCTCTCTGTCTACCTCTATCAAAAATAATAAAAATAAATCTTTAAAAAACACGCTCAAACTTGAGGTTCCACTCACCTCAGCCGCATTCCCAGAACACCTGCTGTGTGTGGCCGGCTCCGTGCGCGAGGAACAAAAATGGACGCGTTTCTTCAGCGACAGATGCAATGATGGGAGGGAAGGAGCCAAGGGCGGAGAGAAGGCCTGGCTGGGGTGTGGAAGGACCCGTGGAGAGCTGTCCTGGACACGTACAAGCCAAGCTACCCTCTTTCCTGAGGCTCCCACCCCACCGCAGGGCGTTGTCCAAGACACAGAGAAGCCCGGGAGTTCAGAGACGTCCTGCTGCTCTCCTGCCCCAGGGCCCAGGCCCCAGAAAGAAGGCCACACATTCACTGAGCTAAGCGTTCTTCCTAGGAGGCAAGGGAGGGCGGCCCAAAGTGACCCTGCCACTGTGGACCAAGGGTCCTGTGGGCAGCAGCACTGTTGCCCACGGAAGTGAGAACTGAGACCTCCCAAGTTCTGGGGTGTCCCCTGGTTCCGGGAGAGCAGCGTCCTCCCAGGAAAGGGCAGGTGGGGGTCTTTTCTTCCTCTCAAGTTGCTTGCATGCATGCATCCATCCGTCTATTCATTATCCATCCTTCCATGCATCAGCCATCATTCATCCATCCATCAGCCATCCATTCATCATCCATCATCCATCCATCCATCCATCCATCATCCATCCATCCATCCATCCATCATCCATCCATCATCCATCATCCATCCATCCATCCATCATCCTTCCATCATCCTGTAAACACCGAGTGCCTGCTCTGAACCTACAGGGCATTAAATGCTAGAGGCCGAAGCAGAATCATGGGAGGCGAGCCCTGTACTTCCGGTGGTTACTGTCTGGGAAACAGAAAGGGCTGTGGAGCCAAGAGGCCCACAATCAAATCCCATCCCGTATGGCCCTAGGGCACATCACTTCTATTCGCCTCAATGTTCGCATCTGTAAAATGGGGCTAGTAATCCCTCCACCTCAAGGTTCTCGTGAGGATGGAGGGGGGTAACATGCACAGCATGGCCTGAGTCAAGAGGTTTGGTGCCGGGTCCCCCGACAGCAGGAGCAAGGTGAGCGGAGCCGAGGATTCTTTGGGGTTCATGGTTCTCACTGCCGAAGACAGATTCCTTCCATTGTTTCCCCTTGTCTCTGGACCTTCCCACTATGGAAACAGCACCGTCTTGGGTAGGCTTTTCGGGTCTTTTGGGGGTTCCTACCTGCTGCATAGATGGGGGTCTCTGGCCTCAGACCTACTGGTCTGAATTCCCAGTGGGGTGGGCTTGAGTGTGGAAGGACTCAGAGCCAAAGGGAGGTCAGGGCAAACGAGTTTGCCATCCTCCCACGAGGGACCGCGTCCCCGCAGGAAGCCCCTCACGTTGCAGGCGTGATGCACGCGTTGTGAAGGAATGAATGAGCCGGGACCTTCATTCTCCCCGCTGTCCGGTTCTCTTCCTGGTCGCTGCCCTTTGTGGGCAGACCGGGTGCTTGGTTCTGGAGTAGCGGGGAGCCCCGTGATTGACACGTGGTGGGACAGGGCCCACTGGGCATGCAGGCCACCCTGCGCCCCGGGTGAGCACTGGGGTGACCGGGGTGTGGCCCTGCTCTGTGCCTGAGCCCACCGCAGCCTGCCTGCTGCTTTCAGAGGCTAAGGTCTGAGAACAGGGACAGACAGCGGCTCTGGCTTCCCCTTGTTGGGGAGCCCCGCAGGGGATGCTGAGAGGGGCCTGAGAGAGAGCCGCGGGGGTGCTTGATGGAAAAGTACAGCCTGAGAGTCTCACTGCACCCCCAGCCCTGCCGGGAAGTCCTAAAATATGAAGGGGAAGCTCAGCCCAGGGGAATTCCCCTTTGTCCCCACCCGCCCCCCTCCCCCACCCACCGGGGCCGGGGCTGGAGACACAGGCTGTTCCGAATGAGCAGCCTTGAGACAGTCTCTCTGCAGCCCCCTGAGGGCCTGCCCTGGGGACAGTGACGAGGGCCCTGGTCTCCTAGTTGGGGACACCGAGCTGTGCCCTGGTCATGGGGGCATGATCAGGCTGTCCGCAGTCAGTCCCTGCTTCCAGCACCCCCTCCTCGCGCCCCCGGGAATCACCACGGCTGCCCCGCAGCACCTGTGTCCTCCTGAGCGTGCGCCCTCGTGTCCTCAGCCCGACGGCAGCTCCGCACGGCGGATCTGCCCGTTGCACACCCTTGCCCACCGGCAGGACCGATGGGCAAACCCCAGAAGGGTCTGAGCCACGGCAGCCATGTGTGCTTTCGTGGGCCGGGCGCTTTCTCTAGGAAAATGCCAGGAGCCGGGGCAGTGGGGCTGAGGTCCAGAGCCCGCCCCCACACCACGCAGGGCAGGTACCTGGTGGAAAAGTCCAGCCTGTGATTCACCCTCCGCCCAGCCCTGCCATTGAGGGCGATACCCCTCCTGAGGCTCCGTGTCCATCGGGGCTGGTGGCTCCGAGAGAGGGCCGTGTTCTGACTCCACACCCCCCCACCAAGCAGCAGGTCCTCCCTCCAGGAGGGGGAAGGTGAGGAGGGGGAGGGCAGGCGCAGGGGGCACCAGCAGGGAGGGGGTGGAGTGCGAGGGCTGAGCCCCACTGGGAGGGCCCCCCTGGGATGGTGGAAGGGGACACAGTGGGAGTGAGCGGGGGGTGGGGGGCCGGGGACAGAGGACTTCCTGAGGTTGAGTGTTGTAATCCTCCTGGTTCACAAACTTTTGACCTCAGTCCCTCCTGTGGCTTTCGGTATTTCTGTCCCTGCACTTTCCATTAAACCAGTGGGCACCCGGGCCTCTGTGCACACGCATGTGCACACACACACACCCCAGTCACTCTCTGCCTGGGGACCCCAGGACCACAGCGCTGGTGGGGTTCCGAGCTGAAAGAAGTGAAGGGAAGGTGCACACACAGCTTCCCTTTGGGGTCCTCCCGGGAGCACTGTCACAGCGGCTCCCGGGACTCCCCGGGGAACGTGAGGCACTGCTCTGAGCTGAGCGCGGAACCGGGACGGCACGGAGGTGAGTGGAGCTGGGGGGCTGGGTCTGCCTTCTCAGAGGGGCTGCTGGGGGAGCTCCGGGGTGCCAGGCTGTGTGTGTGTGTGTGTGCGCGCGCATATGTGCTCGTGAGTGCGCAATGCATGTGTGTGCATATGTATGCACATGCTCATGAGTGCGCAATGCATGTGCGTGCATAGGTATGCGTGTGCACATGTATATGTGCATGTGTGCATGCATGTGCGTGCATATGTACACACGTGTGGGTGAATGTGTGCATGCATGTGGGGGGGGTATAATGCGCTGGGGCCAGAGCCAAGTCTAATGCTCCCCAGCCCCCCCCCCGGGCCGTCCACAGCCCGAGTTACTCGGGCACAAGGCTGGGTGTCAGGAAAGTGCACAGATGGGGGGTGGCCGCAGGGAGTAGGGGACAGAGGGGCTGATTACCTGGCTGAGAGGGAAGGGGAAGCAGCTGGGGCCCGCAAGGTGGGAGGAAGTGCCCAGAGCACAAGCCTTGGACGCTGCCTGGCGGCCCAGGTAAGGGGTTCTGTCCCCTGTGGCCCCCGAAGAACAGAAGGGAGAAGCAGCCGGCTCGCGGGGGTGGCATGGGCATTCGGGTGCCTGGAGGGGTCAGCAGGGGGCTGACCTAAGGCCCAGGGGGCCACCAACCAAGCCGAGCAGCCCCTAGGGTGTGTAGGACGAGGCAGGAACCAGGTCTTGGTGGCGTGCACACAGGTATGTGTGTGCAAAGGGTTGTGACGAGACTGGCACCAGGGTGCGTGCGGAACTGGGAGCTGGTATGTGGGTGTGGGCTGCGGCTGGGGCTGGGCCTCTCCTGGGTTGGACTCGGGGTGGGGGGTGGGGCTTTTCCAGGGTCCCAGCGGCATGTGGGCAGGCTGAGCAGACGGGCCATTTCCACGGGGACAGTACCGCGGTCTTCTGTCCTGTTGAAAGCGGCACATCTCGGCAGCCTACGGATTCCCGCCTCGCCAGCCTCGGGAGCATTTCCTAGACGGCCAGCACCGTGTCCAGGGTGGGGGTTGGTGCCTTGGCGTCCGGAGGGCACCGAGGTCTGGTTCCCGGCTCAGCAGAGCAGGTGGGCAGCTTTAGGACGTGACTTCAGGGGCTGGAGAGGGGGCAGAGATGAGGCCGCGGGGAAGCGCAGGTCGGGAAGTCACCTTGACTGGGGGTGACCGGGGTGTTTAACTGTTTCTCGCAAACACAGGGCGGCAGGCTGGACTGTCCCTTCGGCTTGTAGACACCTAACCCCACAAGGAGAGCTCTGCCGGGCTTGTTTTCACGTCTAACATTCTCCTGGACATTTCTTCTGGGAATCGAACCCGGAGCCATCCCCCGGGGCTGCCGGGTGAGCCGGCTTCCCCTCGACTTTCTGCACTGGGGACAGCCAGGTCTGTCTCCTGACCATCGCATGGGGACGCAGGGGACCACCCCCAGCCCAGCGACCCCACAGCTTGGCGAGTAAGGGGCACTGACAACCCTGCTGAGCAGAGGTCAGTCTGTCTTCCAGGGAGGCTTCCCGCCCAGAGAGGTCGTGTGCTTTGCCCGCGGTCACACAGCACGCTCACGTCGACCGCTGAGCCTGGGTAAGCGTCTCCAAACGGCTCAAAAATGGTTTGACTGGGCTCGGGTGGGGTGTCCGGTCTTGTTCTCAGTTTCTCTGAGCCTCCCTTCCTCACTTACGAAAACGGGTTCAGAGTCACAGCTACTTAAAGGTGTTTCATGATGGTGAAGTTGGGTTGTTGCTGCGATTCGGTCTGGACCAGGGCTTGGATTTCCTGTCTACTGCTTTCCTTTCTTTGCTTTTCTCCATCCGGCTCTTATTCGTTCGTTCATTCATCCATCCTTCCGTTTGTTTGATCAGGATTCAGGGGCTGCTCTGAGGGGGGACTCTGGCCCCAATTCTGCAGCAGGTTCATGCGTCACCAGCTTTTCCCTGGGGGTAAAGGGACACCTTGTCTCAAGGGCTCCAGGCCCCCTGGGGTCTGCTGCTTACCCCCAGCCAACCTGTCCTCCTCTGATCCCGGAATTTCCCCCGGACACGCTTTCCCTTTCCCGGGTAACCGTCTGCACTCTCCCAGTCACCTTCAAAACTTTCCATAACCTCAGATGGCTCCTGCCACACCTTCCTCACCGCTGTGGGCTTGGGCTGGTGCCTGCAGCTAAAAGGACCAAAAACACACAAACAGAGACGCTTCTTCTAAGAAAAAGGATCCCTTGTGCTCCTCCGGAGCCTGCAGGAACTCAGAGCGCTTGGTGGCTCTGGGTCACCTCGGTGACCCAACGCCCTTCAGAGATGCTGACGGGGGTGGGGGGGGTGGGGGGTGGGGGGAGGGTTGCTCCTCTTTGCAGCCTGGGCACCCCCACCCCCCACCCTGGCAGCTCACTGGAAACAGAGGCAGAGGTGGCCTCAGGGAGACGGTGGAGTGGGGGCTGGGAGGGCCGGCAGGGATCTTAGATACGTCCCCAGGAGCCATCTGCCTCCTGGCATTTGACAGGCAGACAGCGAGGGCAGAGCTGAGAGGGGCCCACGTCATCTTTCCTGGAGCAGCAGGCTCTGAAGGAGGGCGGGGACTTGGCACGGGCCCCGAAGGCCGTGGTGTGTGCACCCTTCTGGGTCCCCCTGGAGGGGGCCGTTCGGATCCGGAGGTGACCAGCACTCAAGTGACAGTTGCTCCCGTGACCCCTTCTATTACCAGGATGCCCCCCCCCCACACACACACACTCCCCACTGCCGGCTCTCAGGGCCCGGGGCACAACAGGGAGAGAAAGAAAGGACCAGGCGTCCCTCGAAGGCCTACCCTTGACCTTGGCATCACGCCTAGTCCTCAGCTGGCCTAGTTCAGAGAGGCCACCTTCCCCTTCCCTCCCAATCAGACGTCCGGAGCATGCCGGCTCCCATGTTTACCCTGATGGATCAATGGCCCCGGGACAGGGACGAGCACAGAGCTGGCGGCTGGAAGACCACGCAGTCCCCGGCCGCACCCGGCCTTTGACCTCCGGGAGCCTTTGATCCCTTCTGGCCAGGCGGCCCATCACTGCATATGGAGGACTTGGGTGGACAGGACAGTGGGTGGTGGCTGGCTGGGGGGACCCAGGGGGACTTGGAAGAAAAGGCCCCAGGCCTGGGCTTTCAAACTTTATTTTTATTGTTTTTGATGAGAGAGAGACACAGAGAGAAGCGGGAGGGCCCAGAGCCATCTCCATAGTTGACATTAGTTTTCCATAGAGTTTCACTCCACAGGTGGGCACAGGGCTGTGCAGGGCAGGAACTGGGCCTGGGAACCTTCTGCATAGGCCCCAGCAAGAACTGAACTGGGGGCACACCCCAGCTCAGCATATGGGTCCGCATGGGCCGGGGCCGGGATTCGATCCCTGGTCTCCAGGGCTGCAAAGCAAGCACTTAACCCACTTAACCATCCCGGCTTTTCCAGTTCTGGGCTTTAATCCCACTCTACTGCTAAGTAGTTTTTTTTTAAGCAAGTCCCTCCCATCATCCGCCCAGGCCTCCATGTCCCCATCTGCAAAACGGGCGAACCCAGATTTGGTCCCTGCTTGTTCTCCGAGTCGTGAGAGCAAAACGTCCCTTGAAGCATCTCAGGAGAAAACCTGCCGCCCCGCAACATCTCAGCGGCCTTCCAACCAGGGTGGAAGAGTTGGGTGGAGGGAGCAGGGATGGGGGGCCGTGTGTTGGGGTGCACAGTACCTTCCTTCTCCCACCAGGGCGGCCACCATCCTGCCCCGCTCCCGGCACGGCGGCTGGCCACACCACTAGCTGGCTATGGACCGAAAAGTGGCCGTGCACGGGGATGGGCCTGCTGTGCTCTCCTGGGTCCCCGAGGAGGGACAGAAGCCGGACCAGGAGGGTGAGGACCACGTCAAGGACCGAGGCCAGTGGACCAACAAGATGGAGTTTGTGCTGTCGGTGGCCGGCGAGATCATCGGGCTGGGCAACGTCTGGAGGTTTCCTTACCTCTGCTACAAAAACGGGGGCGGTGAGTGCACCCCGAGGCAGGCATGGTGGACACCGCTGTGTCCTGGTAGCCGGGCCGCGGGCCACACGGTGACGCGATGGAAGGAGGCTGCAGTGCAGTTCGCGCCCGGTGGCCCCCAGCCTCCGTATCCCCCGCTGGGCGATGGCGGTGACACCTCGGAGGGCAATGGTGGAGACGCAAGGAGGCAGGAGCCAGGAGTCTGCGTTTCTTGATTTTGCCATAAAACCCCGAGACTTCACTTTTTTTTTTAGAGATTTATTTTATTGTTTTTGACACAGAGAGACAGAGGCAGAGAGAAGGGGGAGGGCCCAGAGCAGTCTCCATAGTTGTGCGTCATCCGTTTCCACATGGTTCCGTTCCACACAGGTGGGCGGGGGCCGTGCAGGGTGGGAACTGGGCTGGGGGCTCCCGCATGGGGAGCTCACCCCCGTTCAGCACATGGGTCCCCACGGGCCGGGGCCGGGACTCGATCCTCAGACCTCAGGGCTGCAAAGCGAGTGCTCAACCCGCTGAGCCGTCCCGGCTTCCCTCATTTATTGATATGAAGAGAGGTCCATTATACATATTTTTAAATGGTTATCAAGTATGTTCTCATTTTTTTTTTTTTTTTAAGAAATGCACATGTCTGTGTGTTTATAAGGAACTGGGAGGATGTACATAACGCTTCTTCCTTTCTTTCCCTTTGTACCTGCTGTTTTTTTTACAAAGTACTACGGATGACTTGAGAGGCCCTCTAATGTAGTAATTAAGAGCACAGACTGCAGATCAGACCACTTGGGGTTGTGCCTCAGTTTCCTCATCTGTAGAACAGACACAGCCATAGTATGTACCCCTGGGGAGGTGGTTGTGTGAGGATTCTGATGTCGGTTTAGCACTTAAAAGTGCACCTTCCACGCAGAGAGCACCAAGTAAGTACTAAGCATTATTATTGTGCAATAAAGAAGAATCCACCTGCCGTGGGTGCACTTCTGAGGTGAGGTGTGTCTTAGTGAGTGAACTGAGTCCTGTGGGCTTCGGGCTGCCTTCTCATCCATTCGAGTATGAGTTGCTGGTTGTCTTTGAGGCCGGGGGTCCTGCTGGGTGGGGGCTGCAGGCCGGTGCCTGGTCCCCTGCCCACTGACACCCCGGTTCCTGAGCAGGCGTGTGGCTTTCTGTGCCAGGAGAGCCCAGAGCAGATCAGAGCCTGGTGGGGTAGCAAATAAAACAGGACAAAACAAAACAAAACAATGTTCTGAAAATCACCAGAGGGAAAAACCGTTTCTCCAAGGTGTTGTGGTTTGTCTGTTCTCCTCTAAAA
>PVKE010000418.1:67144-109929 GCA_004027555.1 Craseonycteris thonglongyai
GCCTTCTTCATCCCCTACTTCATCTTCTTCTTCACCTGCGGCATCCCGGTGTTCTTCCTGGAGGTGGCGCTGGGCCAGTACACCAGCCAGGGTAGCGTCACCGCCTGGAGGAAGATCTGCCCCCTGCTCCAGGGTGAGCGCCCTGGCGCAGCCCCTTCCTGCGTCTGTTCATCCACCCTCCCTTCCTACCGGCCTCTGTCCTGCCTTCTCCTCCTGGCTCCAGGCTGTGGGGCGCGGGGGGGGGGGGCACAGGAACTGCAGTCAGGCTTTGTGGGGACCCCAAGCGTGTCTAGATCCTGAGGAAGGAGGAGGCACTCCCCAAGAAAGTCGACACAAAGTTCCAAGTGCAAAAGTCACAGCCTGCAAGGGGCCCGCGCAGGCGCGGAAGCTTCACCTGTGCGCCTGGGAACCGCGTTCCTGCGTCCACCGCGGGCTCCCGGACGCGCCTGCAAAGTGCAGAACGACGCGAGGTCTGACCTGGGCTCGTGTCCGCACCGGTGCGCACATGTCCAGCATCTCCTCCCGCCCCCCCGGTTTCGTAGAGGAGAAAAAGGGGGTCATTTACGGAGCATGTGCACCCGGGCCCAGCTGCCGCCCTCTCTGCCTCGCTGGGCACTAACGTGGGCCGCGTGGGGTGTCCTGCCCGCACCCCCTCTAAAGTGGACCGGGCCAGTCCCCGGGGGCCACTGCACACGGAGGCACCTTCTAGTCCCGAGAGGGTCCCTCGGGGAGCCCCAGCGAGCAGGCTTAAGAGGTGGGCGCGGTGGGGGCACTGGCTCCTGAGCCGGCAGGAAGCCTGACCACCCATGGGGGCGTGGGGGGCGCCCAAGGCAAGCGGGGTGCCGATTCCTCTTGCGGCCTCCGGGGGCAGCAGGGAGGGGCCCGCGCTTGGCCCCCCCCCACTTCTACTCCGGAGTCTGGGGGCTTCAGCCGGAGCAGACGGCTTCCGGGGTTCTGCTCTGCACCCCTCCAGTAGCCTAATTTCTACCAGCTGGGCTCTCTCCCCAGGGCCAAGCAGGGGGCGTCCGCGCATTGCCCAGGCATGGGAGAAGGGATTGAGACCCCTCCCTTGTTTTCCCAAAGGGACAGACCCCCGGCCTAGGGCCTCAGAGAGACGCTGTGCACAGCCCAGGCTGCTTGCGACCTGCCCTCCTCCCGCCTAGCTGCTTGCACCCTGAGCCCAGCCCGTTCGCCCTGCGCCCCGCCCCTGCGCCCTGCGGGACCCTCCCCACCGCTCACTCTGCTCTCGCCTCCCCTGCCCCCCACCTCGGGCTCTGACACCACGGGACAAACAGCTGTCTGGGCAGCGACAATGTGCTGCTTTTAACCTGAGCGTGGCATTCTAGGGAGGAAGGGGGATGGGGGGTGACTGAACCTGCCCTTCCCCCTCCCACCGCAAGAGGCGTCCCTCTGGGCTGCACCCCAACCTTTGATCACTGGCTAGGTGCCTTTCCGCCCACACACTGTCCCCCCCTCTCCAGAGGAGATGGTGTTGGGGTGACCGGACTCCCCAGTTCTGTCCGGTGACCACAGTACGCATCCTCGCAGCTGCCTTCTGGTTTTTGCTCTGATTTCGATACTGATTCTGAGCAAAGTCTCCCTGTTGACTCCTTGGTTCCCCTTTTACGAGTCGTGCACGATTGTGAGGGAAAAACTAGAAAAGACAGATAGGGAAAACGAACCGCTTGTGAACTTCCGGAGTTTTCCTCGTAAAAATAAATAAATAAATAAATAAAAAGATACACATCTAACTCCGTATTATAAAAGAGACATTCCAACTCGTGCATGTTCTAAAGATGCACAGGACAGCGTTCTGCAGCCTGCATATCGTACTTAGGAAAACAGGCTGTATGTAAGTGGGGTCTCCAGACAGTAAGTAAACCTGCCCGCGCTCTCCCTGTGCGGTGTCGCCGCCGGGGGCGTGTGGGTGACTTTGGGGGGCTGGCATTGACTCCGTGACTCTCCGTTCCTCCCGCCCCGCCCCCACTCCGCAGGCATTGGCCTGGCCTCAGTGGTCATCGAGTCCTACCTGAACATCTACTACATCATCATCCTCGCCTGGGCGCTTTTCTACCTCTTCAGCTCCTTCACATCCGAGCTGCCCTGGACCACCTGTGCCAATGCCTGGAACACAGGTGCGTGCCCCCCCCCCCAGGTGGGCTCTCTCCAGGGGCTGGACCTGGGGTGGCTGGCGACCGGCGAATACGTGGCAGCGCTTGCCTCTGAGCCACGCTGTGTGGCCTTTGGTGCCCGTCCTGCTAGTGGACCCTTTTGTGCGACCTCAGGCCGGCCCCTAGGTCCCGAAACCCCACGGGCCCTGGCATGGGTTATGCAATGGCAAGGGGTGAGCGTCACTCACACCACCGTTTGTTTAGCAAGGACTTAACTGTGCACCTACTATGTGCCAAGCGTGGGGCCAGGTGCTGGGACCAGCGTGGCCCGGCCTCACTGAGCTGTAGAGTCTAGAGGTGGAAATGGGAATATTAACAAAAGCATTCCAAGCTGCAGTGCGTGAGAGAAATAGTGCAGTGACTATGTAGCGATGGAGACAGGAGTGCCCACTGGGGGCAGAAGGATGAAGGGAAAGAACCCCCTGCCCCCTCGGGTGGACAGCATTCCCTGGGAGAGGGGCAGGGGCGAGAGCTCAGCCACTTGGACGGCTGTGGAGTCAGTGCTGTTAGCAGGTGCCTCCACTTGGGGGCGGCATGCATGTGAAGGCTGGATGGTGTCAGAGGTCAGCTGGGTGGGATGAGGGCACCCTGAGCCCCCTGAGCAGCCAGCTCCCAACAGTCTGGGGGTGGGGGCTCCCGAAGAAGCTCTTGGACTGGGAGTGGTGGGGCCGTGAGGTCACGGGGTCAGCGGGGACTAGGGCGGGAGGGCTGGTTCCCTTGCCTTGTCGTTGGCTGACGCAGTCCTGCCCTTGACTGTGACTCTCCGTTCCTGACAGAGCGCTGCATGGATTTTCTGAACCACACGGGAACCCACGCGGTGACGCCCGCTGAGAATGTCACCTCCCCTGTCATGGAGTTCTGGGAGTAGGTGCCCAGCCCAGTGGCCGCATGCCTTGGGGGGACCCCAAGCAGAGGAAATTTGGGAGTCTGAGGCCTGAGGATTTGGGGTGCACGTTTAAGGTTCTCGGGGCCTGTTTTTCAGCACTTGCCCCCACCCCCCACGCCACTGAGCGACGAGGGGACAGTCACGTATCTGCCACCGCTGTCTGCCTCGCCGCCCCCGCTGTCTGCCTCGCCGCCCCCGCGCCCCAGCCCACCTGTGTTCACATAGACTCACATACGCCCTCGCACGCCCGCACCCCACACACCTGCGTGCACCTGCCCACCCGTGTGCTGGCAACAGCTGGGACGGGCCAGGAGAGCCGGTGGTGCCATGTGGCTTCTTCCCACTTTCTTTTTTCTTCCCACTTTTCTTCCTTCTTTCTGTGTGCAGTCGCGGCACGTTGGCCACGGTGGGTGTATCTCCGCCACGGGGGCCGAGCACTCTTACCCACCCTTCCGTGTGGCCACCTGCGCCCGCATGCCCATCTGGGCCCATGCAGGTCCACCTCCACTCACACACACTTCCATCACCCCCTGCACTTCATCAGAAGCCGTCACGCACGCGGCCCCTCTGCTGCCCACATACTCGCCCACTGACGGGCGCGTACAACTATCTACTGTCTACATGCTTATTCGTACACTCCTTCCACACTTCCGCTCTCCTTCTCTCTCTTCTTTCTCCCTCCCTCTGTCCCCCTCTCTCCCCAAAGACGCATCTTCCACCAGTTCAGGCACACAGACTCCGGTGGGAACCCCCCAGGCCCTGGGAGAGGCAGGGAGTCTGGTGTATGGGGTCTGTGGGGGCAGCTCCAGGAATCAGATGTGACGACCGAGGGCAAGCTGTGCCCCTCGGCCCTCCCCCCGCTCACTCGCTGCCCCCCACCCCGTCAGGAGGCGCGTGCTGGGCATCACGGCGGGCATCCACGACCTCGGTGCCCTGCGCTGGGAGCTGGCCCTGTGCTTGCTGCTCGCTTGGGTCGTCTGCTACTTCTGCATCTGGAAGGGCGTCAAGTCCACGGGCAAGGTGAGGGGTCCCGGCTCCTGGTAAGCTCTCTGGGGTCCCCGGAGGCCCTGGGGACACTCACGGAGATTTTCTGTAGAGCTGAAAAAAACCCCAAAAAGGTGGCATTGGAGGGCAGAGTTCAGCTCAATCCGCACAAAGCCTGCCTTCTGTGATGGGCTTTAGGGGGCCTGTTGGGGAAGCCAGGATGGCTCAGCGGGTTGAGCACTCGCTTTGAAGCCCCGAGGACAGAGGATGGAATCCCGCGCCCGGCCCCGGCCCGTGCGGACCCACGTGCTGAACTGGGGAGTGCGTCCCGAATGCAGTGAGGCCCCCAGTTTAGTTTAAAAAAAGACCTGTTGGCGTGACAGACAGCAGAGTAAGAGCCATAGAAAGTGCGCGGTCAGCCGTCAGCGAGGGGCCGTGCGCACCTGCTGATGCCCGTCAGCGCTTCCCTGCGGGGCCTTCTGGTTTGCTCCCAGCTGCGTAGCTGTATCTGTAGGTGTGTAAACCGCACGCCTAGGGTCACACACGCTCATGACTTGCATTCTGTCTTTAACAACAACCTCCAGACGACGTTTAGCCTGACCTCGCAGACAGGACTGCTTTTTGCTGGGGGTGGGTTTCTGGTCGTGGAAAAGGGCTGGTGGGAGCCACACATGTGCCATGCGGCGTGTGGTGTGGACGGAGCGGGTTCTGCCGAGAGCATCATTTTCAATCCACTTCGTGCTTTTTTTTTTTTTTTTAACAGACTCCATAGTTGCACATCGTTCGTTTTTCCACATAGTTTCATTCCACAGGTGGGCGCGGGGCTGCACAGGGCAGGAACTGGGCCAGGGTCTCACCCTGGTGAGAACCCAACTGGGGGCACTCCCCAGCTCAGCATATGAGTCCACACAGGCCGGGGCCGGGATTCAATCCTCGGTCCCTGGGGCTGCAAAGTGAGTGCCTAACCCATTGAGCCATCCCGGCTTCTCCCGCTTCGTGCTTTTGAGAGCCGGGGGGTAGACAGGCTGCTCTGGGGAGTCCATCCTGTGGCCCCTTCCCCCTTCCGCGGATGATGGAAATAGCCACATGATAGCGATGACGAAAGTGGTAACAGTAAATCCTAACGACATGGGTGCCATCACCTCCGGTAAGGAGCTGAGCTCCATCGGCGGCCAGCGTGGAGCCACCCCTGAAGGTCCCCAGTATCCTAGAACCCGGGTCCACGTGTCGCCTGGGAAAATACGGTCTCACAGGTCACTGTACGAAGCTTCTCCCCCCTGCCCCTGTGAAGGGGAGACCACCCCCCGCCCCCCGATGGGGAGGACAGCCAGGAGAAAGGATGAAGGGAGACCAGAGTCTGGATTTAGAGATAGTCTCTGAAGTGTTACGGCTCTCCGGCAGGTCGTTTACTTCACAGCCACGTTTCCCTACCTGATGCTGCTCATCCTTCTGATCCGGGGCGTCATGCTTCCTGGAGCCTACGAGGGCATCATCTACTACCTGAAGCCAGACCTGTCCCGGCTGAAGGACCCCCAGGTACGACCCGCTTCCAGCTGTCACCCCACGCCAGCTCTGCTCTGGGGAAGCGTGACATGACAGGGAAGAACACGATGAGGGACTAAAAGGCTCTCGTAACCCTATCGCTCAGCCTCAATCTCTGCTAGCGTGCTAGTATATTTCCTTCCAACCTTCCTCCTAGTTGGTGTGTGTGTTATAGTTGAGGCAATTATGCACGTAGATCTAGACGACAGGCATAGAGATACCTTGGTATCTTTTTTTCACTTCAGTTGTATTGTAAGCATTTCCCATGTTATTACATTCATCTGTGACTGTCTTTTTTCACACCTGCATAGTATTTCCTCCCTTATCCAGCCATCCGTCTGTCCGTCCGTCCATTCTTCATTCATTCATTCATCCGCAATGTGCTGAGGCCCCGCGAAACTCCAGGGAGCGCTGCTATGGGGCCGGGAGCCCAGACAGGACCCTGTTGCTGTTTTAATTTCTTTTTCCTTTTTCCAACGGCAACGTTGGACAGTTCCCCACTTCTGTATCCACCATTTGTACTTCTTCCTCTAGGACTTGTCTGAGCACTTTCTTCATCTCTGCCCTCCCTCCTGGCCCCTCCTCCCCCCCTCAAGAGTCTGTTTTCTTTCTGTCTCAATGGTGTGGCCCCTGTGCCCTGGCCTAGCGGCTGGACACATCCGATGTGCCCACAGGACAAAGTTAAAGCGGGCCCGAGAGCGGGGGTACGAGGGGCTCCCGGCGGGTTCTGTGGGAACCCTCCACTCTCCCTCACTGCTTTCTCGGGGTCCCGCGCAGGTGTGGATGGACGCGGGCACTCAGATCTTCTTCTCCTTTGCCATCTGCCAAGGGTGCCTGACGGCCCTGGGCAGCTACAACAAATACCACAACAACTGCTACAGGTGACTGGGCGGGTTGGGGCCGCGGGGGGGACCCCGGCTGCTCCTGGGTGGTCTCACAGGAGGTGGGGGTGCCCCTCTGCCTTTATTATCAGGGCATGACTAACACAAGCGGCGTCCAGTTGACACCGCGGTTCGTTCATTCAAACCCAGACTGAATTAATGTCTTCTTTCTCCCTTTCCGCTCCTCGCCTTTGAAACCCGACGGGTGGCTTCTCCTTCCTCCCCGGTTTTCTTCCCATCCACTCTCTTCCTTTCCTCCTGTCCTCATGACCTTCTTATTCTTATTCTCTTCTCATCTCTCCTCCCTGGACGGATTTCCTTTTCTGCTTTTTCTTTTCATTTTATTCGCATGCCCCCATCCCTGCCCCGCAACAGGGACTGCATGGCCCTCTGCTTCCTGAATAGCGCCACCAGCTTCGTGGCCGGCTTTGTGGTCTTCTCCATCCTGGGCTTCATGTCCCAAGAGCAGGGAGTGCCCATCTCGAAGGTGGCTGAGTCAGGTAGGTGCCACTCTGCCGCCTGAGACCCAAGGGGAAGGGTCAGAGGATCTAGGACCTCCTGCAAAAGGGTGGGGTCCTGGGGTCCTTTGAGCACCCGGGGCCCCGTGCTTGGCACAGAGCGGGGCCTCCATGACCGTGGGGGGAGGCAGAGAGGGGCGGCTGGCTGGGGCTTGGATGGATGAGCAGCGTGGACTTGGGAAGAACCAATCCTGGACGGAGGGACCCTGCGCCCCATGACCCACTCCGCTCCCCGCACAGAGGGTCGGTCCCTGAGGCTGGCCAGAGCCCCGGGCCTCCCTGAGCCTGCCATGTCCCTGCAGGTCCCGGCCTGGCCTTCATCGCGTTCCCCAAGGCCGTGACCATGATGCCCTTGTCCCAGCTGTGGTCCTGCCTCTTCTTCACCATGCTCCTGTTCCTGGGGCTGGACAGCCAGGTTCGCAGCCCAGCCCCTGGCCCTCGTTCCGCGTCTCACGGCCTGGGGTCCCCTCCCCCCCCTCGTTCCGCGTCTCACGGCCTGGGGTCCCCTCCCCCCTCGTTCCGTGTCTCACGGCCTGGGGTCCCCTACCCACCTCGTTCGCGTCTCACGGCCTGGGGTCCCCTTCCCTCTACGTTCCTTTCTCCCGACCGTACATTCCGGGGCCCCCTCTGTTATCCAGGGCTTGTCCTTGCGGTGAGTGGGGGGGACCCCAGACCTCGAGACCCTCGGGTGAGGAGGCCACTGGCTCTGTCCCCCTAGCCCTGACCCTCCCCGATGTCCCTGCACTAGCTCATGCTGACCACCCTGTAGCCCTGGGGACAGAACACATCTCCCCCAACCCTCACAGTGGGGATGCTCTGTGGAGATGTGACCAAAGGCAGGATGGCTTCAGCCCTGGCTGCCCCCCACTTCCTCCCTTTGCCCCCTCCCCTGTGCATCAGCAGGGGTGAGTGGGGTGACAGGAGGCCGGGCCAGGCTTCACCCCGACTCCCCCCGCCTGCAGTTCGTGTGCGTGGAATGCCTGGTAACAGCCTCGGTGGACATGTTCCCCAGGCAGCTCCGGAAGAGCGGCCGGCGGGAGCTGCTCATCCTCACCATCGCCGTCACCTGCTACCTGCTGGGGCTGCTCCTGGTCACCGAGGTGAGCGTCCCGGGCTCCCGGCGGGGGCAGCAGTGAGGATCCCTCGGACCCTCAGAGCCAGGCCTGCGTTCCCCACCTGTGGATGCCCCCACAGGGCGGCGGGGGGACTACACATGGGGACGCACCTGGGGTAGTTTGCTCTCCCGTGGTGTCCAGCCACAGGACCAAACGCAAGCCGGCCAGGGCAGGAAGGGGCGTTCTGGGGTCAGGGGCGGACAGTCTGTCCTCGGTGCTGCATCCCTGTAGCTCTGACAGTCGGAAACGCGCCCGCCTGTCTCCCACCTCCCTTTCCTCTAGGGGTGCCCAGCCTTCTGTCTCCCCGGGGCCGCACCCAGCGTACACTCACACTAACAACGGCGATGGGCTCAAAGAGAGGCCACTAAAAAATCTCATTTTTCAAAAAGATTTATTTTATTGTTTCTGACGGAAACGGAGACAGACAGAGAGAAGGGGGAGGGCCCAGAGCCATCTCCATAGTTGTGCGTCATCCGTTTTCCACATGGTTTTGTTCCACACAGGTGGGCGGGGGCCGTGCAGGGCGGGAACTGGGCTGGGGGCCTCCCGCATGGGAAGCTCACCCCAGTTCAGCACATGGGTCCCCACGGGCCCGGGGCCGGGATTCGATCCTCGGTCCCCGGGGCTGCAAAGCGAGCGCTGAACCTGCTGAGCCGTCCGGGCTTCCCCTCGTCATGTCTTAAAAGACTTTGTGTTGGGCCGCATTCAGAGCTGCCCTGGGCCACGGGTTGGACCCGACAGCTCTAGCAGCTTTGTTCTCAGCCATATCGCCCCCGATATCAGAGGAGGCGGGAGCAGCTCCGGCTGCAGCTCGGGTCTGACCTCGTGCCACCTCAGGACCCCAGAGGAGATGGTGCCTGTGTCCGGTGTCTATCCGTGACTGCCGTCGGGCCTGGAGCAGGGAGAGGGACGCGGGGCTGACGAGACAGCATGTGCCAGCCCCAGGGCCCTTGCACACGTCAGCGGGCATTGTCCTGGTGCTGCATGAGGGCCCGGGAGGCCGGGGCCGGCACGGGGGACCCCTGTCAGATGCGCCGAGCGACCTCCCTGCAGCGGACATGGCGGGGGGGCCCCCCCGGGTGTTTGCCCGCTGGCCATGCCTTCGGCTGCGCCCTGTTCTCCGCAGGGCGGCATGTACATCTTCCAGCTGTTCGATTATTACGCGTCCAGTGGCCTCTGTCTGCTCTTCCTGGCGATGCTGGAGGTCGTGTGCATCAGCTGGGTGTACGGTAGGTGGGGCTGGCCCGGCCGGGAGGCGGGGTGGCCACGCTTCTTTCTATTCTGGTCCCTCGAGGTGGACCTGGGCCTTTCTCCTTACGCAGGTGGCTGGAGGGGGCGTGAGGACAGCACCCAGTCCCTTGAGGGGGGAGGGTCATCATGAAGGACAGTGGACACTTTTCTTTAAAGACTTATTTTTATTGTTTTTGACAGAGAGAGAGAGACAGAGAGAAGGGGGAGGGCCCAGAACAGTCTCCATAGTTGCACATCATTGGTTTTTCCACATAGTTTCATTCCACAGGTGGGCGCGGGGCTGCACAGGGCAGGAACTGGGCTGGGGTCTTACCTGGTGAGAACCGAACTGGGGGCACTCCCCAGTTCAGCATATGGGTCCACACGGGCCAGGGCCAGGATTCGATCCTCGGTCTCCGGGGCTGCAAAGTGAGCGCTTAACCCACTGAGCCATCCCGGCTTCCCTGGACACGTTTCTTGATACCATGGCTGCCAGAGGGCTTTCCCCCGTGGGAATCCTCATCAGGGGGCCCCCCGGGCCCCTGGGGCCACCTCGTCTGGCCGTCCACGGGCCCCCACATTCCACAGCCGCCACCCGGCCCCTGCCCAAGGACTTCCACGCGTGGAGAAGGCACGCCCGTTTTTCCGCGGCATCTTTGCGCGTTTCTTTCGTACGCGGACATGAACTGTGTCTCCCACGGTCCTCTCCCCACAGCCGGGGCCCTCAGCTCTGAGATCACGGGGATCCGTGCGGTCATTGTGCCTGTGACAGTAGGCGGGGGGAACCTTAGGTCTGGAGCCAGTCACTGCTGTGTGTCACACGCTGTGTCACTGTCTGTACAGTGGCCCTTCCCGCCGGGGAAAGGAGGCTCAGAGAGGTGACAACTCTCGCCTGGGCTCACATAGCTAGTGGGTAGATGTGCCCTCATCACTCCCTGGGTCTGTCCCGCTCCCTGCACCTGGCTAGGGTCACGTGTCTCTGGGCAGACAGGGTGAGGGGTGCCACGTATGGGGACCACAGGACAAGAGTTTTCATCTTGCTGCTGGGCCTTCCCATTGGGTGTCGTTTTGTCTCCTCCGAAAGGTCTTCGTCCTTGTCACTCAAGTACCTGAGGTCCCCCCGGTCCCCCTACTGCTTTTCAAACTTGTTCTCAGAGAGGTTCTGACCAACTCAGCCACCGTGAGGCGTAAATGGCGGAGACCCCGTGACACCCGGCACCCGGTTTCCAGTCAGGGGGCAGTTTGGAAGCCTCAGGCTGACGCTTGAATGGTGGCATTTCCTGCTTTTGTGACCAGAGGGATGGTATCTGGGGGGAGGCTAGAGCCGCCCCCTGCCCCACGTGTCTCCCCCCAGCAGGAGCACTGGGCGTCTTAGAAGTCAGAGCAGATGGGAGACCCTGGGCCGTTCGACAAAGCCAGGCAGTGTTTGCCGTGAACGCAGATCAGCCCTGTCCCTCTGCGTCCCTGCGGCTGCCTGTGGGCTCTGCAGCCTGGTCACGTCCCTGTCCCTGCCCCGTAGCGGCCTGGCCCAGGCTCAGCTTCTGGGCTCACTCACTGTCCTGACATTGGGACTTGAAGCCTAGTTCTTTGCTTTGCAGATGAGCCGGCGCCTGCATAGCGCTGAGCCTGCTCTGTGGTGAGGGCGGTGGCGTCTTCATCCTGTGACGGGGGAGCCAGGGGCTGCACTGGGGGGAGGTTGGGTGACACCTGCCAGGCCCCCCTGCTTGTTGGTAGCAGCTCCTCCTTCCTCCTTGCTCCCTGAGCTGGGGCTGGGGAGCCAGGGACCCATGTCATTCACGTGCCCTGATCCTGTCTCCCTGCTGGAGGAGGGAAAGGGGGAGTGCACAGAACCTGCTGAGTCCTCCCCAGACACACAGGAACTGTCCCTCCTACCACCCTGTTCTCACCCCGTGCCTGGGTAGGGGCAGACCGTTTCTATGACAACGTGGAGGACATGATTGGCTACCGGCCGTGGCCCCTGGTGAAGGTATCCTGGCTCTTCCTGACTCCTGGACTTTGCCTGGTAGGAGCCCACCCAGCTACCGTTTCCTGCCCCTGCCCCCAGCAGCCACGGGGTGCAGACCCTGCTCTATGTCTCTCCGTCCCGGATCTCCCGCCCAGCCATTGGCCTCTCTCCCTCCATCTGCCCACCTCCCTCCCAGTTATTGGTCTCTGTCCTTCGAGAGCTCCACCACCTCCCCTCCCTTCCTTTACAGCCCCCCCACCTCCGCCCGGCTCTGTCCTCGGTTTGAGTGACGCCTGGGCCCACGAATGGCCGATGGCGTTTACTGTGCTACCTCAAAGCTGCGCCGAAGGGTGTCGAACACGCCCTCCGTGGCTGGGTGTCTAAGGAGACGCAGGGAGGCGTTCAAGGGCTCTCTAGCTCACGGGTGCCCGCCCTCCCTCTGCCTAGGCCACGTTCTTCTTCTCCTTGAGCAAGTACACGCCCCTCAAATACAACAACGTCTACGTGTACCCGCCCTGGGGCTACTCCATCGGCTGGTTCCTGTCTCTCTCCTCCGTGGCCTGCGTCCCCATCTTCGTCATCGTCAGCCTCCTGAGGACCCAGGGCTCCTTCAAGAAGGTCGGGTAGGGGGCTGGGGGCAGTGACACGTTACAGAGGAGGACAGGAACCTGCTTAGAGTGTGGGGTAACCCTTCAGACACTTACAGAGAAGGGTCTTTGAAGACTGGGCCAATGGTTTCATTTTCAGAAACACTCTGAAATCCCAGAGTCCTGGGCTCTCAGAATCTGGTCTCCAGAAGGTGAAGTTAACTGAGGGCAAACTGTCCAAGGGTTAAGGGGAAACTAAGTCACAGACAGGAGCACAAATGGGCCCAGACACCGAGGTTCATAGAGCAGGTTCCTTGCTCTCAGGAAGCTGGTAGCCAGCTTTCCCCTTATTTATCAAGAAAACCAGAGTCAAGGGTTGTTGGCATTTGGTTCAGCTGCTTAAAGAGGCCTCGAAGGACCAGACCCTTCCTCTCTTCCTGCCCTTCACATGCTTATCACCTCATGGTTACAAGAAGGTTGTCATGACTCCAGCCATCACACCGGCCATCAGGCAAGAAGGAGACACCGCCAAAATTACCAACAACGATTGTCATGTAGTCCTACTCCTAATAAAGACAATAAGAGATAAACTTATTGAGCATATAATAGGAAAAAGAGTGATAAGAAGAAGTACAAAAATAATACTTATCGAGACCTTCCCCTGTACTGGGCATTGTTCTAAGAAGTGTGTCCCCTTATTATCTTCATTTCAAAGATGGGAGCACAGAGGGGTCACCGGGTCCTGAGCTCCATCAGGTGACAGAGTCAGGAATGGAAGCTAGAAAGTTCACATTCTTTTTGTTTTCTATTTTTTTTAACAGAGAGAGAGAAGGGGAGGGCCCAGAGCAGGTTCCATCGTTGCACATCATTAGTTTTTAGATGTAGTTTCAGTCCACACAGGTGGACGTGGAGCCACACAGGGCAGGAACAGGGCCGGGGGGGCTCCCACATGGGAGGCATGCCCCCCGAGAGCCGGGGGCCAAACTGGGGGCCTCCTACATGGAAGCTTGCCTCGGCAGGAACCGAACTGGGGGCCTCCCACACGGGAAGCACACCCCAGTTCAGCATGTGGGTCCACACGGGCTGAGGCCGGGATTTGACCCTCAGTTCTTGGGGCTGCGAAACGAGCGCGTAACCCGCTGAGCCGTCCCGGTTTCTCCCCAAAGTTTTCCCTCTGAATCACCTTACTTTTCACCTCTTCTCATACTACGTGTTTATTATTCACTCACATGGTCCCGAGCTGCCCCCGTGGGTGCCGGGCCCTGGGCATGCGGACGTGAGGAGACACCTTCACCAACGACGCCCTCTTCTCTCCACAGCGCCTGCGGCAGCTTGTCACCCCCGACCCCAGCCTGCCTCAGCCCAGGCGACCCCTGGGCCTGGACGGAGCCACCGACCGGGGCTGTGAGCTCTCCCCGGGGAAGCAGGGGCTGATGGCCGGGGAGAAAGAGACGCACCTGTAGGACGCGGCTGGAAGCTGGGTGACTGGTCTGCCAGGACCCTGGGTCAGGGCCACCCACTCCCCACACCACAGGACAGCCTTCGCCTCTGTCCCCACCGCATCCCCGCTGAGAGCCTCTGTGATGTTTCCGGGGTGCGCTGGCCCACTGGGAGGGGACTTTGGCCGCAGGGGCGTCTCCCGGGACAGCGCGCTGTATTTGCACACTGGGACCACGATTACAGACAGCGCACTGGGACGCGCTGTGTCGCAAGCGGCGACGGCATCGGATTTGACATCCCATCGCCGGAGAGCGGTCCTGCCCTGGGCTTCGCGTGCTGGAGTCCACGGGCAAAAGAACTAGACCGACCGCCGGGAGGCAGACCTTCCCACGCCACCGTGGTCCTGAATTTCCCAGGATGCGTCTCTGCAGGCGATCCTAGCTCCTGCCCACGGAGTGTCCCAAGGGACGGGACTTAGGGACAAGCCCCGGACTTGGCAGACTCGTGGCCTGTCTGTCCTCTGCCCAGGGCCGGCGTTGCCCGTTGAGCGCAGTCTTTCCTCCCTCGTACTGCTTCCAAATTCACTGTCCCAGGCAGCTGCGTTGGCCATCGGCTTCTGTGCAAACCCCTGACGTTGTGGACAAGGGCCAAAGAGACAAAGTGAGTTTCTCCAAGTTCCCCAGAGAAACGACTGGAACCCAGTCTCCCGGCTCTCTGGCCAGTGCTCACACCACACCCTCCTGTCTCCATTAACAAGCACGTGCGGATCGCCTGCCCCGTGTGCGAGCCTTCTTTGCCCCATTTCTGTCCAGTTCCACTGTCTCGGGTGGGAAGGGGGCCCCCCTCTGTGAAGGGGGTGAGCAGCTCTCCCCACCGTGGCTTTTTCGCTGCCACCCCTCACTCATCGGACCCGATGTCCTCTCTGGACCCTTCATTCCTGCCACTGTGCAGCTTGCCTCCCCCAGGGGAGGCCTGGGGGTCCCCTACAGGAGGGAGGTGTGTGTGTGTGGGGGTGCTCCTCCCTGCATGTTCTGACTGGAACATGCAGACCTGCCTGGGGCAGGAGGCCGGACCGGGAGCCAGGCAGGGCAGTCAGAACCGCTCCGGATGCATAGTAGGTAGACGTCACCCTGGGCCAATGCCCAGTGGCCGGAGTAAGAACCGAGGGTCTGGCCAGGGTGAGGTCCATCCCCAGTGGCCCTGGGCCATGCACAGGGCCCAAGGGTCCTTTGCTAGCATAGCAGGCACTTTTCAGCTGGTGAGAACAAGTATTCTACGTGGGCACTCCCGACGCCTTCTGGGTTCTGGCATTCCCCCCCCCCTTTTTTTTCTTGTTTAAAGATTTATTTTTATTGTTTTTGACAGAGATACAGAGACAGAGAGAAGGGGGAGGGCCCAGAACCATCTCCATAGTTGCACATCATTGGTTTTTCCACATAGTTTCACTCCACAGGTGGGCGCAGGGCTGCACAGGGCGGGAACTGGGCCAGGGTCTCACCCCGGTGAGAACTGAACTGGGGGCACTCCCCACTTCAGCATATGGGTCCACACGGGTGGGGCTGGGATTCGATCCTAGGTCCCCGGGGCTGCAAAGTGAGCGCTTAACCCACTGAGCCCTCCCGGCTTCCCCCTGGCAGTGCCCTTCTGCCTCCCCCTGGAATGTCCCGTGCACCTGGGTTCACCCTTCTTGGACTAGTCGGTGGGCAGAGGAGGGAGGGGAGACGGGATGGGGAGAAAGGTTTGTCACGTCTCTGTCGGTGAGACAGGCTGGCATCGGGGCGGGCGTGGCGCTCTCTGCTGCCTCCTGGTGGCAGGTGGGAGCAGTGCCGCTACCGCAGCCCTGAGCACCCTGTCCCTTTACAATCAGCAGGAAAGCGCCCTGACCCCTGCTCCCCTTGAGGCTCAGGAACCCCAAGACTTCCCTCGTCCTTCTCCCCATGGCTCCTGTGGGGCTCCCCAACACAGCCAGCTTGCTTTGGGGGCATCCCCGCTGCAGAGGACATGGGGGTGGCCCCACCAGGGCTTCCTAGCTGCGTGTTGCCTCCCCCAACTCCCTGCTGCCCCCTGCTCGGTCCTTCCAGCCTGGAGAGCAGCATGTTCCAAGGTCACAGTCTCTTGTCTCTGTTCACTGACACGCCGGCCCTCGCTCATCTTTCTCACCCCACAGGAATGCACCAGACCCTCTGGCGTTAAACACACACACAGCTCGTCCAAGCTCACTGCAGAGCCTCTGGCCTGGGAGCTGGGGGGCTAGGCAGGCGTGGGGTTCAGGGGGCCAGGGAGAGGTATTTCCTGCCCAATTCAGGGCTCCTGGGAACCCACTCGTATGGGGTCCACGGCATCGGCAAGGAGCAGCGATTGCACTCTTTAAAGTGCCCAGAGCACCGATCCGTGTGTGTGTGTGTGTGTGCATGCACACGTGTGTGCATACACGCACGTGCACACCTGAAGAGCCGCCCTAGGGTCATACGGCGGGTATGTTTTCATCTCACCCTGTTTGGGTTTCAGATTGGTGGCCAGAGGCCTGAGCTGAGGTAGCTGTGATTTGTTGGGACACTATGATTTTTTAAATTCTTTTTTAAGTACATTCATGCCTTTAGGCACTTTTTACCACTCCATGCCACTGATAGCTGACCTTGTCGCACACTCGTATTTGAAGGCATCTGAATTCACAACCTGTGTCCCAGGGGAAGGACTGAGAACTTTCAGACAGGGAGGGAGCCGGACCCCTGGGGACCAAAGGCCAGTGGTCTTGGGGGTCCCAGCACCTCAGATGTGGGTTGTCGTAGAGAGCCACCGACTCCCGCGGATGCATGTATGGGCTTCCCACTCGGGGTTCTCATGCTACTTATTTATCCCTGTCAGTTTTCCCCCTCTAGCACCCAGATTCTTCCCTTTCCCAAAGAAGGGCGGCGGCCAAGTTTACTTTCAAAGCTACATTGGCAGGGTCGGGCCATAGTGGTCGCAGTCCCCATGGCCAGAGGGAACGCGAAAGCCACAGAACTCGGCTGCGTTTTCCAGTGTTCGGGATCATGGTGGCCGCCCCGCCCCGCCAGTTCATCCAGATGTGTTCAGGAATCGTCCCCCGGGTCCCCTTATCTTACGCAAAAGCATTTCAGCTGGGAGGCTAAGACCGTCCCCCTTTCTGGGCACCCCGAGGTGCTCCTGGGATCTCCCCACCTCCACCTCCCCACAACGTCCTCTCCGTCACAAAGCGAAAGGTCAGCTCGCTGGAAGGGACCAGCACCTTGTGCTAAAGGGGCCAGTGTGACACGGCGCTCCCCAGAGAAGCCTCCAGCCCAGCCCCTACCTCTTCCTCTCAGGACCCCTGACCCTCTCCGCCTGCCAGTCACATCCTCTGTGCAGTGGGCGATGCGGAGGGGCTTTCACGGGAGCGTGTCCAAGGCCTCAGGGCTTCCCCCTTGGCCTCCTGGGTCACTGGCTCTGGGGGAAGCCAGTCACCGCGCCATGTGGACACTCAAACCGCCCAATAGAGAGGTCAATGCGGAAGGAACTGCGGCCTCTGGTCCAGAGCCGTCACCAGCTTGTCACCAGGTGCATGACCCCCACAGAAGTGGACCCCCCAGCCCTGGTCAGGCCTGGCTGACACTGACTGGCCCAGGGTCCGAAACACCCAGCTGGCTGGGCCCGGAGTTACGGGCCACAGTGGGAGAGAGAGTACATCTGTCCTGTGGCTTAAGCCACAGAGCTTTGGGGTTGTCTGTTAAGCGGCAGTAGGTGATTAATCTAGGCCCCTGGCTTCCCTGAGTTCAGGAATCACCCTTCTTTTTTAGACTTATTTTAGTGTTTTGAGAGAAGGCGAGAGAGAAAAAGAGAGAAGGGGGAGGGCCCAGAGCCGTCTCCACAGCTGTACGTCATCAGCCGTGACACGGTTTCATTCCACACAGGTGGACGTGGGGCCCCATGGGGTGGGGACCGAGCTGGGGGCCTCCTGGCATGGGAGGCGGCATCGCAGTTCAGCATGTGGGTCTACACGGGCCGGGGCCAGGATTTGATCCCCGGACCTCACGGTTGCAAGGCGAGCTCTCAACCTGCCGAGCTCTCCCGGCCTCCCCAGGAATCGCCCTTTGAAGGGTCAGGCATGGGCCCTGCTGAGAGGCTCAGCATTCCGCAAAGGGGGTGCCTCCCTGTCCTTCCTGCCTGAGCCTTTATCACCATGTCCCCACCACTCTGACCCCTCCCGGCCCCCCCAACCCTGGGCCTGCCCCTCCGCCCTGCTCCTGGGCTCCACTCCAGTCCTCACGGGCTCGTTCATCACCCAGCACAGGGGGCGTCCATGCAGGTATAGCTGCTCCGGGAGGTGACAAGGCTGATTGGAGGTGACAGGGAGGAGGAGAGGCTTGTTGGCCGCAGCGGGTCGCACAGGGCGGCAGGGGGCTGATGCCCCGGGCCTTGGCCTTGCATTCCAGCATGCCCAGTGGCCAGGCCTGGCCCTGAGAGGTTGTGAACACAGCAATAGCCAGGTGATGTCACAGGCTGAGACCGGAGGGCCCATAATGGCCTGGACCCCTCCGCGGGCTCAGCCCCAGGGACGGAGCAAGGGGTCAGCTGTAATTCCCGATGCGATCACACCCCGAGGCTTTCTCTGCCCACGCCGTGTCACCAAGCCCCAGGACAGGACCCGGGTTTCACGTCAGCGACACCGTGACCAGAAGTGGACCAGTCCCTCCCAGCGTCACTCAGGTGGGTCATCAGATGCCTCATGTGCTGGGGGGTTGGGAAGGTGGCATGGCCCCTCCCTGCCCCCCGTGTCCCCAGCAAGTGCCGATGGGGTCCCAGGAGCAGGGTGGGCACGAGGATGGAGCAGGCTTGAGGGTGCAGGGAAGGAGCTGGGTGCATTCATTCTCACGCTGTTGCCCTCTGGATCCTCAGAGCTTTTTACGATGGTGATCATACTGGAAACAACGGCAATTTTATGTCTCTGACCCTCATGCACTCTTTTTCTTTTCCTGTTGGCCTGCAGTTGGTAGGTAGACGCGAGGCGGTGGTGGGAGGCACCTCAGCTTTTTCCTAATCTTGGAAGGAACTCTAACATCACACTTTACCTTTGAGTATAATCGTTGATGTGGATTTTCGAAAAATAGCACCGATTCGACTCCAACGTTGCCTTCTGTTCCCAGGTTGCTGCGCCGCATGTTCACGAGACTTACCAGGGCGATCATTTTGCGAGAGACACAAAGTGTGAATCACTACGTTGCACACCTGACAGTCATACAATGCTCCTCGCCAATTCCATCTCAATTAAAAGAGAATCTGCAGTGAATTTTTTTGAGTCCATCTCTGCATTTATTGAGATGGTCGTACGGTTTTTCTCCTTTAATCTGTTCAAGTGAATTATACTAATAAATTTTTCTGGTAGTTAGCTCTCTTTTCATTCCTGGGACAAACCTAACGTGGTTATGGGGCATCATTTTTTGTTTGTTTGTTTGTTTGTTTAGGTTTGTTTTGGTTAGTTATTCGATGCTAGATTCAGTTTCTGAACAATGTGTTTAGAATTTTGTACTTATAAGCAAGAATGGCCTGTAATTTTCCTTTCTCACATTGTCCTTATTTGGTTTAGTGTTTTTCTTTTAAATATTTATTTTATTGTTTTTTGAGAGAAGATGAGAGAGAGAGAGACAGACAGACAAAGAAAGAGCAGTTTCCATAGTTGCACGTCATTAGTTTTCGACAGAGTTTTATTCCACACAGGTGGGCACAGGGCCAGAACGGGGCCGGGGGTCTCCCACATGGGAAGCTCGCCCCAGTGAGAGCCGCACTGGGGGCTACACCCCAGTTCAGCATGTGGGTTTGCACGGGCTGGGGCTGGGATTCGATCCCTGGACCTCACAGTTGCAAGGCAAGCGCTCAACCTGCTGAGTTCTCCTGGCCTCCCCGTATTTTCAATTTCAGTATTTCTGTTTTTCGTCTTTATTTCCCCCTTCCACGTACATAGGGATGTCTTGTCCCTGCTTGACTTAAACCGTCTCCTTATCCATAAAGGGAGCAGCGGGGCTAAGTAGCCTGCGTGCGTCCAGGTCGAACACTCGGGGAACCTGCATCGCCTTTGACAGTGGACACAGTGGCTTCCTCACGCCCTGCCTTCCGGTGCCCGTGGGGTTAGGGAGGGAGACTGCATCCCAGCCCAGAAGTCTTGGAAGGAAAGGGGGTTGGGGTTCACGGTGGGACTGGGAAGCTGGGAACTGGGACCAGGGGCCAGCCTTCCGGTGCCCTCGGGCCTCTCCTGCAGCTGCTTCCCAACATTTTTCCAGGGCCGGCTTGGACGTTCATGAGGGTCCTGGGAGCAGGAAGCACGGAGGTGCTTGGGGGCTGGCTCGTGGGGTGAGGGCGTCCGGTTCTCTAGGGAAAGAAGCCATGGAGACCTGCAGGGCGGGGTGGGAGGAAAGAGTTCCCAGCCCTCCTCCTCATCTCTGGAGCCCGGTTCCCTGATCCTCCAACAAATTCCAGAATGGAATTTTCCTGGTAGGACCAGTTCGGGCTCCTGGCTGCCTTCCTGGGGAGGGGGGAGGGGCAGAGAAGGACTCAGCCGTAACTCCAGGCCATGGGGCTCGGTCTGGGCCCCCCTGTCTCCCTCAGAAAGGTCTTCCCAAGGCCAGGGGTACCTGGCTGTGACCTTCCCAGGCCATGCTTCCCGCCCCTCGGAGTGTCTCCTCCCCAGCACTCCTTATCTGCCCCTGGGATCCCGGCTGCCATCTGGTCCCTTGGTGGTTTGATCTGTGGGTCAGGGGAGAGGGAGCCAGTGGGAGGTGGGTGGAGCAAGTCAGGGGGCCCACTGGGCAGGAGTGGGCCCTGGGGAGTCCTAGACAAAAGCAGCCCTGTGCATCATGGGGGCAGAACATGGGAGCGCGTAGGACACAACACGCTTCCCTCGTGGAGACGCGAGTGCACAAAGTCGGGATGGGGGGGTGGGGGTGGGCAAGAGCAGCCCGGCCGTGGGTCCTCGGGGACCCCAGGGTCTCACAGCCCCATAGAGCCCTCCAACTCCAAAGCCACCCCCGTCCGGAATGCCTTCCTTCAATGTGGCTCAACAGGGACGACAGGGCTGGGTGGCAAGCGAATTTCATCCTGGGTGTCAATACAGGTTGGTGGACGGTGAGTTCTGGAGAACTCGGATCAAACAGGCACGGCTGTGGGGCTGGGGAGCCGAGGGGAGGTGTGCTGGGGTCCGTGGGGGGTTCTGCCCATCTGGCTGCAGGAAGCATGAATCTTACTACAGCTTTACGTCATTCATGCTGAGGTGAGAAGGGTCGGGAACCCCAGGAGCAGGTGGGTGAGAGGTTATGGAGTGCATCCCATCGTTAGCTTATAGAGGAGGGACCCCAAACACCCGGAACGATCTTGTAGCACAGGCGTCCCCGCTGGGTGAGGTTCTGGGACCCCATCTGCATCGGTGCACCAGCTGGAGTTGGGAGAGGCTGCGTGCGGCTTCAGTGAATGTTTTTGGAGATGCTTTCAATGCATTTGTCCATTTCATGACGGGTGATTGACAGGAACCACGTGCAGTGTGACCACGCCCCTGCCCACACCGCGCTGCGTGCTCAGCAGTTTCTGACCCAAAACATGACCCCCGTGCCCCACCGTCCCTAGTCACCTGATCTCACCCCAAACAATTATTTTTAGTTTTTATAAGTTGCTGGCTTTTTCGGGGTCTCCCTTGTATTTGAAGTAGCCAACCTGGGTCCATGTGGATGGGGGTTATGGGGAGAAGTTGCCCCCAGGCTGGGGTGGGCGCCTTTTCACCAGGAGCTGGTGCGGACGGCGCTTCCTGACCGCTGTGTGTGGTCTGGGGTCCACATGGGTGGCCAGGAGCCCCCTGCTGAGGCCCCACCCTCACGTTACCACCCCCCATCCTGCCCCGTGAGGGGCCTGCTTGGAACCCATGTTCGTTCCCATAGTAGACAATGGTGACCACCTGTTTTGCGTTTTCCAGAAGCCCAGTTTTATCATTAAAACGATCATAAACGTGGCTTTTCGATGCGTCTAAGTCAGAGTTAGTTAGGATTGTCACGTAAGTAAATTCACCTGTCAGGAAACAGCCCTCTGCAGGGGGGTCCTCAGCCCTGACCTTGGCCTCCTTGAATCTGCCTCCTCGGAGAGTCCGCCCTTGGACGTT
Organism: Craseonycteris thonglongyai; assembly: GCA_004027555.1. Lineage (NCBI taxonomy): Eukaryota > Metazoa > Chordata > Mammalia > Chiroptera > Craseonycteridae > Craseonycteris > Craseonycteris thonglongyai. The sequence goes on from PVKE010000418.1 coordinate 88,599, forward strand.
CACTCGAAAGCATTCTGGTGGCCTCGACTGCACCACCATCCGCTCTGTGCACATAGTCCGTCCGCTTACGGGTTTGGCGGTGCCCCCCACTGGGCTCTGTTTGCCCCCAACCCTGCACACCCCAGCCCTAGACCAACACCTGGTTCTCCCAGGGGCTCATGACTGGTTGGATCTCCCCTGATCTTCAGCACCGGTGTCTCGTTCTGGCCCATTGCTCTCCTCCTGGCCAGAAACCCATAAATCCCTGGCCCCTTCCCGGACACTTTCTAAGTTCATGGCTGGTCACTTGGTGTTTCCCCACCTCAAGGGACCGCCCTGACCCTAGCTCTCCAGGCCTATGAGGCTGGACCCGAGGGGGAGGGCGCGGAACCCCGGAGGGCTCTATCTGAGCAGGACGGCCTCCTTCCTCCTAGTTGACCTCCGGGGCCGGAAGACGTGGCACCACCCCCACTACACCCCCTCGGCCCTCTGCCAGGCCTGGGCTGAGCTGGGTCCCCTTGAGGGTGCTCTCAGGAGACCTGCTCCCGGCTTCCTGGGTCAAAGAGTTCCCAGGAGGGGACAGGTCCAAGTTGGCCCGGGCTTCTGGAATTTCCTGGAAGGAGGGTGGGGTCATGTTGGCTCTCACTTTAACAGAGGATGGGGGAGCAGTCGGGATTTCTGGGGGTTCAGAGTTCCGGGTATCAGAAGACCTGGGTGCTATCTTTGTCTATGGCCCCCCGCCCAACCACCCCGGCCAGTTGTTCATCTCCCACAATGCCTCAGCATTGCTGGAAGGTTCTCTTTGCTCGCCCTGGCCCGGAGAAGTCACTCTGAGCCAAGCCCATGACCTGAGCGTTGCGCAGGCCTGAGAACGCCGGCCCTACTCCTCACCTCTCTCTCTTGCCCAACGTCAGTCTTCCTGCCTGCATCCCAGCCCACTGCAGGATCTGGGTGTCCCTTCCAGCCACCAGCAGGGGACCCGATGCACGGTGCTGGCACTCGGGGAAACGGTGGCTCTGTGGCAGTCCATGCACTTTTCCCAACGATATCCCCCCAACCCTTTCACTGGAGTCTGTCGCCCGCTGCATTGCAAGAAGAGTGCGCCCCCAGGGACTGTCAACCCTGACCTTGGGGTCCCCCAGGGACTGTCAACCCTGACCTTGGGATCGGAAGGTCAGGCTTCAGGAGCTGATGTCTGGTGAAAACGGTCTGAGGCGGGTGATCACACATGGTCAGTGGGATCCTGACCCCATCCCCCCAAACATACTCCCAGACAGACAGACAGACAGCCAGGCAGGGCAGGTGGCAGCCTAGCCCGCTGCCTCTCACCTTGCTGGACGCACACTGGTCATCATGGGGAATCCTCCCTCTAGAGCTGCCCTGGGTCACCGTTGTCACCTGCTCTCTCAATCGGCTGTGTGTGTGTGTGTGTGTCTCCCGGGCCCTGCACCCCCAGCTCTGACCCTGGTGCCCACCCATCTGGTACTTTCCATGCCTGAGCCTCGTGCATTTAAAAGCTTTCTCGTCAGATCACACTGAGGCTCAGGAGGAACTCACGATGACGCGTGATGTCACTGCGGCCAGAGCAGAGCCACCGGGCCGCCCGGCGGACCCTTACGGGCCCTGGGGCCACCGGCATCGGAACGCGCACCTGCTCCGGGCTCTCTTCACCCCCCCCCCCCGTTTAAGGCGGCCGGGCCCTCCCCCGTGGGGAGCACAAGGAACGCAACCCACACAGTTGGCTCAAGTGACATATTTCAATATAATCTCTAAAACTATGAATCGAACAGATAAAATACCTCTGGGCTATTTTGTTACAAAATATTTGCCATTTGGATTGGTCGCTGGGTGAGTGCGGCCGCCCTGCTTCTCCCCGGAGAGGCCGCTCTCCCAGGGGCTGTGTACGCGGGGAGGCCTGGAGCAGCTAGGAGGTGTACACAGCAGGACGCGGGGACAGACGGACCGGGGGTCACCATGGAAGCCTATTGGCTGCAGAGACACATCCTGGCAGGCTGTGGGGGGACCGCTGGGGTGGAGCTGAAGGGTTTCCAGGGTGCAGGGCCCCGGGCCGATACATGTGTTTTGGGCACAAGAGGGGCAGGAGGGGCTTCCAGGTCTGGCTGCCAAGCTGAGTCTAGAGGTGGCACTTGCCCCAAAGTGGGGGATGGGGGGGGACAGGGAGCGAGTGTCCTCTATACTCCTGATTCTGGCGCTGGAGCCAAATGGATACAATTGAGGAGGGACCCCCGGTCCCCCCCAAAATAAGGCCTAGAGGGTTGATGGAGCAGGGCCATGTTGGGGGCATCGGACACGCCCCAGGAGGCTGTGTCTGGAGGGTTCGGTCAGCACCCCACTGCTCCCCAGCCTTGGACGAGCAGGAGGGCTCGTGAGCTTCTCCAGCCGGACCCTCGGCAAGGGCTGGAGGCTCTGATGTGGCCGCTGCCCCTGCGAGGGCAGGAGGCTTGTCCCGGGAAGTGGGCAGAGCTGGGTGCCCCCGTTAGCTGCTGGCTGATCAGAGGAGGGAGGAAGCAGACACCAGGGACCTCTGCCCCCCTGACAGTGAGGAGGGCCACGCGGTACCCTGCCCCGTGCTCCGGGGGGTTACAAACCCCTCTCAGCTCCGGCGCGGCCACACGTGCCGCTGGACCCAGTGCTGACAGGGGCCGGGGGGGGCTTCCACGGCCCCTGCTTCTGGGTCCTCAGAGAAAGGCTGTGCTCTTCCTCATCCGGAAAGTCAGGGCTGAAGCAGACGGGGGCGGGAGGGGCCCGGGCGCTGTACCCGTGCCTGTGAGCGGGTGACAAGTGGCACCTTCGTCACCAGCCACCACACTCGTGCTTCCCGCCCCACAAACATGGTGAGCTGCCTCGAAACGCCCCCTCCTCCATGACTCACTACCCGAAGCCCATCTGTACCTTCCACGCCCGCCCGCCCTCCTCGTTCATGATTCCCACCAGCCCGGCGGTCGCTCCTCAGGGGCGATCCTGGCTGAGGGCACCGGGTGGATCGGAATCCGTGCGGCCCATCCGTCAGCCACTCCGGTCCCGCAGGCTCTGAGGGCACTGTCCTTGTCACAGCAGAGACACTGGAGTGGAGCCAGGGCATCCGGGACAGACTCAGAGGGGCCGGAGGAGACAGCACATGGGTCACAAGTTACAGAAACAGGGTTGACAAAGAGCGGGCCAGAAATAACCTCGTGGGGTGACATCACAGTGACGTCTGGTGACCGCACACACACACACACACGGAACTGGGTCATCTGGCAGCTCTGAGACGGGGAGGAATCGGGGACAGGCAGCCAGCCCCAGGGGACTGCAGCCAGGCGTGGGCTCAGGGTCCGGGACAAGCCCCAACTCCCTTCTATGCTTGGCCCACACTCCCGCCCTGCTCTTGGGACCGGCTCCAAGGAGGAAGGGACCTTACAGGACAGAGATGGGCGGGTGGCACAGGACGCAGCCCAGCTTGGCGTGGGGCAGACACTTCCGGAAAGGGCGTGACTGGGGTCCTGGGACCCCCTGAGGTCTGGGGGTGGGGGCTCCAAGGAGTCACACAAGGCTTACTGCCCACTGCTGTGGGGCCCCAGGAGGCCAGAGAGCCCCTCTTGGCTCTCCCTTGCAAGTGTGGGGGTGCAGGGGGGGTCTTTCAGCGCCCTCTGCAGGAGGTGGGTCTGGTGCCTCCCTAGGGGAGGTGGGTGGAGGGCCATGTACAGGCTGCCACGAGGGGTCCGCGAGGGCTTGGGGAGCAGCAGCTTCTCTCGCCCGCCTCTGCATCCGAATCCCACGTGGAGGCCATGGGAGTCGTGCGCGGGAGCCTGGGCCCCAATCCCATCCCCGACCGTTGCACTTGCGCCCCCCTCCCCCAACCCAGGGCCGGCCAGCGCCCCTTCCCCGTTCCCGCTTCCACAGTGGGAGCCACGACCCCGGTTCTCACATCGGGCATCCCCTTTTGCGCTGGCTGCGCGTGACCTGGGGCTAAGGAACGAAAACTCTAGAAAGCTGTGTTTCGGAGCTGGGGGGCCTCCCGATTCCACGGGGCTGACGTGGCGGGGGGGGGGGGGAGAGGGGAGCAGCCGCCTCCTGCAGTCGGGGCAGCCCTGGGGGAGAGGGGGCCGGGCCCCCCTCCTGAGAAAGACAAGACCCTGGAAGGAGCAGGAGGGTGGGGCCAGGACGGGCCACATCCTGGGGGGGGGGGGCGCAGCCTCCTAAGATCGCCAGGATTTTGGGGGGCGAGGGGGGACGTGGCAGGGGCTGCAGAGAAAGCCCCCTCCACACACACCCCCACGCCCTGGTCCCTCCAGGGGCGCAGGGAACCAAGCCACCTGTCGCCCAGGGCACTGCGCAGGCCCCCAGCGCCTTGTGCGCCCTCCGGGTCCGGGGCCCCAGGACCGCGCTGGGCTCCTGTTCTCTCCAGTCCGTGGTCCACATGGCGAGTGGTGGCTCCAGATTTGGGGGGTGGGGGTGCTTAACTGAGTAAGGGAAGCGGGGTCAGGCCAGGCAAACGCAGGTGCCAGGGACGGGGTGGTTCTCTTTCCAGAACGACGGGGGCTGTGACCAGGAAGGCAGCGGGCCCCGGGGGGTGAGGGGCTGCGGGGGCAGCGGGGGGCCCGCGGGGGGCTGCAGGGAGCCCCGGGGACGGCAGGGGGCGCCACCTACACCAGGCTCCGGGAGCCGCTGGAGTGGCGTCTGTGCAGCAGGGGGCCCGGCGGGCAGCACTGGTGGAGGTGGTTGTAGGGGTGCGGGTGCGGGGGGCCGCGGGGGGCTGCAGGGAGCCCCGGGGACGGCAGGGGGCGCCACCTACACCAGGCTCCGGGAGCCGCTGGAGTGGCGTCTGTGCAGCAGGGGGCCCGGCGGGCAGTACTGGTGGGGGTGGTTGTAGGGGGGTGGGGGCGGGGGCAGCGGGGGCTGGTGGGCGGCCTTGACCGGGGAGCCCGGGCCCCCCAGCGGCGTGGAGCCGCAAGAGTCGGAGGAGGATGAGTCGGCGTAGCAGGAGAGAGCCTGGCTCAGCAGGGGCTCCATGCGGGCCAAGCAGGGCTTGTCCAGGACAATGACCTTGACAATCTGCTGGCACTGGACCAGGGTCCCGGGGAGCGTGGGTGGCGGCGCCGGCAGCGGCCTCGGGGGGCTCGGCTGCGGGTCAGTTCGTGCTGCCGGAGCTCCCTTCTGGCCCAGCCTGGAACTGTGCTGGGGCGTTTGGAGCCTGTGATGAATTGACACCTAGTTTAGAAACAGCCAGAGAAGCGCGGAAGGTTACAAGACTCACTCCCAGCGGCTGGGGCTGGCTACCCGGCGCCGCCCTTCTCCCCGCCCCTGCAGCCTGCCTCATCCGGGTTCTCGGCCCTCACGGCCCCCCGCGCCCCACCTCTCCACGCAGCGAGAACTGGGTCGCAGCCTGGGGGCCCGCAAGGCACGGCCCTGTCTAGCCTCAGTCTTCTCATCTGGGACGTGGGCGGGTGGGCCCGCCAGAACACCAGGGCCCCTGGCGGGGTGGAGGGGTGATCTGGACCCCATCCTCACAGACGCCCCAAGGCCACGACCACACATTCACGGGCAGTCCCCAGAGCCAGGACCCTGACTGCCTTTCGGCCCCACGGGGTTCTGTTTGAATCTGTTCTGCTGCAGGGGGCGGGGTACCTAGAAAGGGGTACCTTATCCCAGGCCTAGGCCAGGATGGGCCAGCCCCAAACCATTTCACAGCCCTATGGCAGGGGACGCCCCTATTCCTGGGTGTGTGCCCCCACCCCCGGCTGCGTTCCTCTCCATGGCTCTCCAAGCCCCCCGTTCTTTCTCTGCCCTTCGGTACCCCCAAACCCCCACACCATGCCCAGCTTCTTGCAAGCTTAAGTCCTCATGTTCAAACTCCAGGCTTGACCGCATGAGATCCCCCCCAAACTAATGAAGGTGACCCCTGAGCCCCGCACGGCTTCACCCAGACACAGGGCAGGCAGAGGGCTTGGCGGGCCCCCCGTCTCCCAGGGAGCCCTCTGAGGCCCCTGTCCTCCCTTGCCCATATTCTGGGTTATTGCCTGGGGTGGGGCTGAGACACGAGAGACAGGCTTGCGTCCCTTCTGCTCCCTGCCCCCACACCTTACAGCTCCACGCCCCAGGCAAACGCCCAGCACCCCACTTCAGACTCACGGAGCCTTCTCTGCCCACTCCCAGCTGCCCCCCACGTAGCCCACCGGTGCACCTGCTGCCTGCGGACCCCACCTCCACTGTCTCCCCTCCCCCCTCAGCCTGCTCCCTCCTTTAACAGTAAGTGAAAAGCAGGAAATGACAGCAGAACGTTCTCTCATTCCCACCGCCTTCTCAACTCCCCGCGGAGAGAAAGGAGAGAGAGAGGATGGGACAGGAGTGGCGGGGTCAGAACAGCTTGGAGGAGATGGAGAAGCTCCTGCCAGACGGGTGGGCCAGGCAACAGCACATGACAGACAGGACAGAGGAGAAGGGAGCTGGGGTCCAGCCGGGAGGCCGGGGGCAGGGAGGCTGCTCGGGTGTGGGTCGCAGCAGCTGGCAGGGCCCCGGGGGGCTAGCGGGAGCGGCAGCCTTGCAGATAGGCACCGGGCCCCCTGGGCGGGGTGAGGGGAGGACGGCTGTGAGGTCGCAGGCCCTCCCTGCGGGTCCAGTTAGCGGCACAGACCCCGGGAGCGAGGGCGGGCGGGAGGTCTGCGTGTTTATCTGCAAGGCGCCGCAGCAGGGTGGGGGAGGGGCGGGGAGGGCATACCCACCCTGGGGGCTTGTCAGCTGCTGGGGCAGAAAGCTCCTCCGGGTAAAAGTGCCTCCTCCAGACACAGGTGTGTGGGGGCTGGGGGGGCTGGAGGGGGTGGTGCAGAGAAGGAACCGGGCTCCCCTGGGGTATCCTGGGGCTCCCAGACCTCTAAGGGAGGCGCCTCCAGCTTGCAGCGGGGGTTGGGGAGGGAGGTGTCCGTGTGACCCTGGCACCCTGGCAGAAAAGGAGGGGGCTCACTGGGGTTTGGGGGGGACCCAGTGCAGGAGGACACTTGCAGGGGCCCAGGGGACACGTTGGGGCCCTGAGGAAGGCCAGTGTCTTCCTGTGTGGCTGGACATTGGGCTGCCCTCCCTCTAACATGGACACAGTCTTCAGGTGGATCCGCTACACCCCCAGGAACCCCCCTAGGACGGCCCCTGCTCTGCCTCATTGTCCCCTGCACACGCCTCTACCCCATGGCCTGCTTCCCAGATGGACCAGCTGCTCCCGGGATAAGCTCCGCCCCCTCCCCGCCCCTCGCGGCCCCCACACTGGTCTCTAACCGCCCCCAAGAGGCATCTGGGAGCAGCGACTCGGTAGGGGCGGGGGCGGGGTCCAGTCCCTGGCGGAGGATGGGAGGACTCGAGGGAGGTGACTGTTGGGGTCCCTGATAGAGCAGTGAGCAGTGTGCTGAGGGCCGGGCTGGGGCTGTGGGAGGGACCACCGCGCGTGGGGGGCAGCTTAGCCCGGGAGGCCGTCCGCGGGGGCGGGGAAGAGCTGCGGCTTAATTAGCGCTGAACAGTGGCATTACCCTCGCTAGCAGTGACTTTTAATGGTATCTCTCGAAATTGGTAAAATGGTGAGTCGGGCTGGGGAGGCATTGATTAACACCTGAGAAGAGAAACAACAGAGACGGTGAGGAGGACGAGAAGGGGGGCACAGGACCACTCACCTGGGCAGCCAGGCCTCCACTTACCTCCACCTCGCTCTCCGCAGGCCTCTCACCGCGCGCCGCTTCCCTTTTGGCTTTGAATGCAAAGAGCACAGGGTTCATTGTCCACCTTCCCCATCGGAACCTCTGCCCCCGCCCCGCCCCCGGGACTGGACTTGGGTGCTAAGTGCCCCAGCCCATCCCCCCGAGATGCACCCGGGCTCAGTGGACTGGCAATTGGGAGCCCAGGGCTGCACCTGAATAGCTGTGTGACCTTGGGCCAGATGTTAACCTCTCTGGGCCTCCACAGACCAGAAGGTCTCTGCCACGCCCTCTAACGTGGGCATTGCTGAGTCTAATTTCCCCACACGGTTCTTGGCACTGCGTTAGTCGCTCTGCCCCCTTAAAACGCAGGTGCCCGGAGGGACAGGCCCCATGTCTTTTCTGCTTGTCCCTGCTGCCCAGGCCGGTGAGCGGGAATCTGCCCGCCCTCCCCCACGGGGCCTGGCCCTTATCAAAGCCCAGAATGGCTCTGTGATTGCTATAGGGGGTTCCCATGGGCCTGGCTCAGCACCGGGGAGCCTGGGGACCCCCGGGAACCCCCGGGGACAGGTCACCCCCTGCCCAGCAGGCATCTTAAGGCTCCTCTGCTGGAGGGTGGTGGTGGGGTGCCGGTTCCCAAGCTCGGCTCACCCCTCTGCTTGCTGCAGGCCCCTCATGACAGGGCCCCGGGCGGGCGTCCCGGCCTGACCTGGGAACTGTCACCGCCAGAGGCGGCCCTGGCGTGTGACTAGCCCCGAAAGCAAGAGCGACCCAGGTGCAGTGACCGGATAGGAAGGAAGGGGCCGCTGACAACCAGGCAGGGGGAGGACCCCCAGGGCAGGACGGCCGGTGGGGCCCACGCTCAGGAGGGGACATCACTGTGACAACCTCCATGCAGCTGGAAGAGCCCTAGGTCCTGCCTGGAAAATGAGGCACGGGACCCGGGGGTGTGTGGCCCACCCTGTGACGCTACGTGTCACAGCACCCTGGGGGTTGGGGACTGGCATGAGACCCCCCAGAGTTTCTCGGCTCCGGCGGACGCCTGGCGGGGACCCCGAGCGCCTGAGCAGTCTGCTGGGCTTAATTCTTGTGCCCCCCACCCCCCTTCCGGCTCCTCCCATGACCCCTGCAGGGGGGGAGGGGCCCCCTCCTCAGGAAGGTGCAGGGGTGTCTGGGAGGAAGCAAGCAGGTCTAGAGAACATGGCCGAAAATGGGGGTGCAAAGCCTGAAGCTGTAGAGAACTCAGTCACCCCCAGGAGACCAGGGGTGTTCAGCCAGCCAGGTGTGGGGGAGGGTAGAAGGCACCCCGCTGGAGCAGGATTATGGGGTCTCTTGACCTGATCCTCCACGGGAATCGTGCTGTTTCATGGGGACCCCCTTGTCTCACTCCCTCGCCCCCACTAGGAGAAGAAGGCTGGCCTCCTCAACAGGAAGAGGTGGCCATGGCAGTGAGCAGCCCCCTCCCCCAAATCTCCCAGAAGCCCAAGCCCCGGGCGGAGGTAGGAGGCAGGGAGTGGCTTCCACGGGGCTGGGACCCCGGCCCTTCAGGACGGGGGTGGGGAACCCCAGAGCAGGGCCCATGCTCACCGGTAGGCGATCCCTGCTTCGACTGCAGGCCCGCCGGGGCCCCTCCGCACTTGGAGAGTGTCTTCGCTCCCTGCACCAGCTCCCCTGGGGAACGGAGAGGCCCGTGAACAGAGGGAGCCCCCAACCTCAGCCACAAGGGGCAGTGAAGGCACAGAGACCAACCCCGAACCCCGGCTACAGAGGCTGGCTTGGGGGCTAAGTTCAATGCCGAATCCTGGCTCTGTGAGGCAGGCGGCTCCCCTTCCCCATGTGAGGGACAGGTGACCAGAGTCGTGACAGAGGACCGCGTGCCACCACAGACTTAGCCAGGGCTGGGGACCTCTGGCGTGCCCACCGCGCTCCCCACGGGACTGAGCTGCACCCCCAGCTAGCGGTGCTTCTCTGGGGTGGGGGGTCCCACACGCCCACGTGGCCGGGATGGCTGGCGTGGTACTGAACTTGAACGTCTCTCCCTGGACTGTAAACCTGCTTCTACTCTCAGCCCAGCCAGGAGCCACCGATGCCCGCCCTTGGGGATGTGATAGGTGTTGCTGAATCGCTCCTCAGCTCCTCGCTAGGAGACATAACTCAAGTTCCTCTGGTGACAGCGCTTCTCCTGGCCACATTTTCTGCCTCTCTGGTTGTCTAGAATCTAGGGACAGCAGGCCGCAGCCTCCTCCCCACCGAAACGGCTTGTCCCCGCAGAGGGGCTCGGGGCTTTGACTTCTTCCGTATCACACAGTCCACGTGCTCAAAGACTGCGTTGAGCTGCGGACAGTGTCCCGATGGGCGTGTTGCAGCCGACGGAGAGGACTGTGAAGGTGACTGACGAGTAAATGTGTCAGAATAAACACACAGCGTTTTACACGTACAGCCCGGGTTTTTCGGGGTCCCCCTTGTGTGGAGCACCCATCTCATGCCCAGCCCTGGGCCGAGTGCTGAGCCAACTGTGCTGTTTCATTCTTGCCACGACCGTCCACAAGGCAAGACGGCCCCCATTTTCCGAATAAGGGAACGGAGTCTGACGGAGCTTAAGCACTTTGTCCCGGTGCACACAGTCAGCGAGGGGACAGGATTTGCGTCCTGGTTCCGGGGCCTCCTTGCATGTTTTTGGATCAAAAACTGCTGAGCACGCAGCGCGGGGTGGGCAGGGGAGTGGTCACGCCGCACGTGGTTCCTGTCCATCACCCGTCATGAAATGGGCAAACACGTTGGAAGAGTCTCCAAAAAAAACATTCACTGAAGCCACACGCAGCCTCTCAGGACCACACCAGCTGCTGCACGGATACAGACGGGTTCCCAGAACCCTCACCCAGCAGGGAAGCCTGTGCTACTCTCCAGATCATTCCGGGGTTTTTGGGGGGTCCCCCTCATAAACAGGAGCTGTTGCCCATTGTATTGTCTCCTCTGCTCCCTGCCGCTCCTTCCCTGCCTCTTCATCTGGAGAGTAGCAGCAGGTGTAAGTCTGTCTCCCTGCTCTGCTGCCCCCAAAACTGCAGGAGGGCCCAGTGAGCTCTGGACACACAGATTCTGGCAACATCTACTGCTTGGTCCCCTGGGGAGAGGTGGGCTGTTTCCAGGCTGATGGGGAGAACGGTGCCCCCTGTCCCACGACAACTCCCCAGGACTGTGTGGGGCCATCTGTGATGTTTTAGCAATGAGAGGCCCGAAGCCATTTCAGGGTGTGTCCTTGAGAATGTTCCAGAGCAGCTGCCGAGGGGCATCTCGGAGGGTCGGGCCCAGCCCTTGGCAGAACTCTGCTGTTCTGCTGAACTGCCGGAGGTCCCTGCAGGGCAGACAGGGGACTCATACAACCTCTTCCACCCAAGCCGTTCCCTGCTGAGTCGGTTCCGGTGGGTTCTGTTCTAACCCGATGTCGTTGTCCTAGGAAACCTCTTCTCTCACTTATCAGAGTAGAAAGTGCGTGAACCTCCAAAGGAGGCTTAAATGCCAATTCCAGCTCCCCTGCTTCTGACATGGGTGACTTGAACACACCCCTCAACTTCTCTGAGTCTTATCTGCCCAACTGGGATGGCTTCTACTTTGCAGCGTCACTGTGAGGGCTGGCGGAACAGAAGCAAACTGCCCAGCACATAGTAGGTGACCTGCCTCGTCGATGAGAAGGCCCCACTGTGTGCTACCGGTGTCCTGCTCAGAAACCCACCCCCTGCCTTCCCCCTGCCTGACGGACTTGTATGAATTTAGACTTTCCAATGAGGTGGCCATGGCAGGCAGACCTGAAGCCTGTTTTTCATCTTCTGTTTTCCTTCCTCGATCCATTCGTATTTCATTGTCTTCCAGGCTGTGCTCAGCCAGATAGAACTCACAAGCAGGTTACATAAGCTGCAGGTCACCAGGACCCTTCGCTTAAACCGAAAGGCACCTGGTAACCACCAGCCATATTTACTAAAATGCCCCAACTGGAACGAGCTAGAATGGGCCAGGCCGTGCCGAGATGAGGGAGAGGCAGAAACCCAGCCTGGGCTCATCAAGGAGACAAGGTCATGAGAAACACCGAGTGGGCGGACTCTCCGAGGTGAACAGAGAGGAGAGAAAGGACACAAGTGGATGTAGGACGGAAGCCTGATGGTGGGAGACCCCCCCTGGGCCCCGGGCCCCTGGGGCCTGCGTGCCTGCCGCAGTTGGCTGGCTCGGTTGTCCTGGTCAAACCCATGGGAGTTCTGTGTTCCAATAGGCTCGTGCGCAGCCCTGCGGCTGGCTGGGTGCGCACACATGTGGGCGCGTGCTAGTCTATATCGCTGTAGAGCAGGGCATCCACGAGGGGTGGCGATATAGCCATGGGTGATGGATCCGTGGGGTGCAGCGATAGAACTATGAGGGCAATGGAGCTGTGAGCTGGGTCCGGGGGCGATGGAGCTAGGGGTTTGATGGAGCCGTGGCGGCAGTGATGGAGCTGTGGGCTGGGGCTGGGGGTGCTGGAGCCATGGGCATGATGGAGCTGTGGGCATGATGGAGCTGTGGGTGATGGAGCCGTGGGCTGGGGATGGGGGCGCTGGAGCCGTGGGCATGATGGAGCTGTGGGTGATGGACACGTGGGCTGGGGATGGGGGCAATGGAGCTGTGGGCGTGATGGAACGGTGGGTGATAGAGCTGTGGGCTGGGGATAGGGGTGATGGAGCTGTGGGTAATGGAGCTGTGGGCGATGGAGCTGTGGGTAATGGAGCTGTGGGTGTGATGGAGCTGTGGGTAATGGAGCTGTGGGAGATGGAGCTGTGGGCTGGGGATGGGGGAGGGATCTGGATGGCAGGAGGGACCTGGGCATACCCCACACTCACCCCAAAGCGGGGTTTCCTGTGAGGCTGACTTGAGTGGACTCGAGACCTAAAAGCTCCTGAGCAAGGAGGCAGAGTCATGTGTGTGCACAAGCCAGAGGACTGGGAAGTGGCCGCCCCCCGCCCCCGCCAGCCCCTCAGGGAGCCTGGGGCGCCCTTACACTCCATTCGGATCTGCTCCAGCTCGGTCACCTCAGCGATAGACTCCTTCAGGTCCTCCACGAACTTCTGCATCTCGTCGGGGCCCAGGGCGCAGAAGTGCAGCACCTGCTTCTTCTCGGAGCCCGAGAGCGGGGTCAGCAGGGTGATGCCGTGGGAGTAATCTGGGGAGCAGAGCCCGGGCCCCCGCGGGCCGTGAGCCCTCCCTGCATCCCCACAACCCCGCCCCGCCCCCGACTGCCCCTCCTCCGGGCCCCTCTGACACTCACACTCATTCTCAAACAGGTGGAACTGCATGCCCAGCAGGCCCACCGACTTGCAGAAGGTGTACGTAGATGAGCTCTTCTTCTTCGGGCACAGCTTGAGAATCTGTGCGAGGGGGGAGAGAGGCCCTGACGGCTGTTCACACGCATGTGCACGCCTGGACAGCCACGATCGCACAGCAAGCACACACGAGGTACACGCATCCACACGCGCACATGCACTTATACACACATGTATGCAGGTGCATGCATGCACATGTGCACATACCCAGTGGACTCTCAGTGAACCGAAGAGTCTACTGTATAAACCCCACAGTATCAAAATAGGTTGATTTTTTGTTTTGTTTTGTTTTTAAGTTCATAAAGCCCCACAGTGGCTACAGCTACTACACCTAGAAGCAGCCAGTCCATACTCCCCATCTCGCCTAACCTGGCCCCTGCCTTACGGTGGCTTATGCTTCAGCCACACGGTCCTCCTTTATTTATTTTATTTTTTTAAAGATTTATTTTATTGTTTTTGACAGAGACAGAGAGAAGGGGGAGGGCCCAGAGCAGGCTCCATAGTTGTTCATCATCAGTTTTCAACATGGTTTCATTCCACACAGGTGGGCGGGGGCCGACGCAGAAGGAGAACTGGGCTGGGGGCCTCCCACATGGGAAGCTCACCCAGTTCAGCATGTGGGTCCACATGGGCCGGGGTCAGGACTCGATCCTTGGTCCCTAGGGCTGCAAAGCAAGTGCCCAACCTGCTGAGTCATCCCAGCTTCCCCTATTTTATTTTTTAAAGATTTATTTTATTGTTTTTGACAGAGACAGAGAGAAGGGGGAGGGCCCAGAGCAGTCTCCATAGTTGTACGTCATCCGTTTTCGACATGGTTTCGTTCCACACAGGTGGGCGGGGGCCGTGCAGGGCGGGAACTGAACTGGGGGCCTCCTGCATGGGAAGCTCACCCCAGTTTAGCACATGGGTCCACACGGGCTGGGGCGGGAATTCGATCCTCGGTCCCCAGGGCTGCAAAGCAAGTGCTCAGCCTGCTAAGCCATCCCGGCATCCCCTGTCCTCCTTTCTGTAGCTTGACCAGGGCGGGCTCAGTCCACCACAGGCCTTTTGTACACGCCGTTCCCATCCCCTGACTCTCCCTGCAGCCCCTTTCACGGCTGGATTACGCTCAGTACCTAGCTTTAACTCCAACGCTGCCTTGACCATCCCATTTCAAACACACCACCACCGAGAGGAACAGAGCATTCTACCCCCACACAGGCCACTCTACCCTGTCTCCCTGGCTTCCTAACACCTTCCTCTCAGTTCCATACGATCTGGTTTGTTTTCTTAATTCTTTTTCCTCCATCTCCCTTCCTCACTGAAATGAAAGCTCTGTTGGCCCGGAGCTCAGTACAGCACCTCCCACGAGCTGGACTCGGGGGACAGAGGCGAGCAGGGGACAGAGCGAGCCCTGCCCTCAGCGTGCTGACGCCACAGGAGGCAGGCTGCGCCAAGCACAGGAAGGAAGACGTGAGGAAGTGGCTCAGTTGATGAACTGGGCGAGTCCAGAAACTGGGATGTGCTTTGAAGACAGTGCAGTCGGGGAAGGAGGAACTGTGACCGTGCGGGTGGGCCAGGAGGACCGGTGACCAGGCAATGTTGGAGTTCAGAGCTGAAGGCAGAGCAGGAAGCGGTCGGGAAAGTTGGGGGGAGGAGCTTCAGGGCAGGAGCAGCAGCAGCAGGGGCCTGACATGGAAGAGCCCGGCCCGGGGGTGCCGGGGGTGCACGGCCGGAGCAGAACCAGGGGCTGTGGGGGCCCCCGGTTGGGAGGTCGGACCCCCTTCTCCTGCATGGAAGCTAGTGCACTGGACAGGCCTGATCTGCCCTCTGGCAGGTTTGCTCCGGGTTCAGTGCTTAGAGTGGGGTCCTTAGATTCGGGGTCATTTTAGGCGTACTGCCAATATGTGGGGTGCAAAGGGAAGACAGGACCCCCCTGCTCCTCAGCACCTCAAACAGCACCTGGCGCACGGTGGACGCTCATTCAGCACGTGTGGGATGGGAGCCTGTCTTCAGAGAGCAAAGGAGCAGGACCACACAGCTGTGCACACGCACACGCACACGCACACACCCCGCTGTGTCTCCTCAGGCCCAGGGACGGCGCATGTGCCCCCACCCCCAAGCCCGGGGACATGAGGGCATCCCTGTCTCCTCCCTTGTTCCAGGTCCCCTGTCTCCTCCCTCATTCCGGGTCTCCCCAAAATGAGGGGGAAGGATGTGGGCTTGCGTCCACTTCCAGCATGCCGGAGCGGCCAGGCATGGACCGCAGGGCCTCTCGGCGTCATGGAGACAGCGAGAAGGAACCCCCCTCCTGAGCTGGCCTGCACCCCGTGGTAAAGCCGGCCACGGGGCATGGGTGCTCCGGAGGGCCCCCCTCAAGCCCTTTTCGGGGTTCCGCGCTGGCCGGTCGCTCACCACCAGCAGGTCGTTGAAGAGGAACACCTCCCTCTGATGCGCCGCCTGCTTCTGCAGCTTGTTCACGTCCGTGACCTCGAAGAGCCGGCTGCAGCACACCAGGCGGCGGTGGGGCACTGAGAGCACCTGCCAGGGGGGCGGGGGGGGCACGTGCTCAGCAGGACGGCCCGAGGTGCACCCCTCACCCCCGGCACAGCACCCAGATGGGAGCCTGTGACCCTGACTCCCTCTCTCCTCACTCCCCGCCAGCATGCTTCCCAGGGGGCCAGGCCTGGGGGTGGGGGCGCTCAAGCAGATGTCAATGCTGAATGCAGAGGTGCGGGGAGTGGGGAGGGCTGTCCACACCCAGTGGCTGGCAACCGGTTTCCCTCTAAGACCTTCTTGGGGGGCCCCCCAGGTCCCCAGCAGTGGCCTGCGGGAGGGCCCTGGAGGGCCCTTCCCTCGTGACACACCTAAAGCAAGTAGGTGCGAGGCCAGGGACTACGGGGACACCTCAGACCTGTTCCAGGTGCAGGACAGTCTACGCCAGGGGGGTGTCTGCAGCCCAGACAGAGGCTAAAACCTCTGCAGAGCCAGGGCCTGCCCCACGCAGGTAGGAGGCCTCCAACCTGTCCCCATGCCTGCAATGCAGGGAGGAGGGCCGGCAGACGGAACCCCGACCCTGCTCTATCCCCTACGGTCTAAGGAGCCTGGGCCGGCACGCACACAGCGGAGCCAGCTATGGAGAAAGCGCCCCTGAAAACTCATTGCAAGCCTAGAGCGCACAGTTCCCGTGACACAGGCTACAGCTGAGGGGCACCCATGCGGTCTGAGGCGCCGGCGTCTAGAGCCCACCTTCACCCATTTCCTGTCCTGTATTCAGTAGGGCCCTCCAGGAAGGCCCAGTACGCATCACATCCTGAACCCTCCTAACAGGCCACCCGGGCAGGTCCGACCTGGGCAGCCCCTCCTGGCATCTCCTGCCTCCGTAATCTCGTGCCGCGGGGGCCGGGAGCAAGAGGCGACGAGAAATCTGCCCAGGAGAGACTGAGGGGGCCACACGCAGCACAAGTAGGGATCGGTAACGACTAAGTGCCCGGGGATGGGCCAGTGTCTTTGAGAGGCAAGGAGGAGACGTCCGGGAGAGAGGAACAGTGCTCAGCAGTGACGCTGGCAGGGTGATGGCGGCCCCACGGCGAGCACCTACCGTCTTCATGCCCATGATGGACTTCTCCACCTTGGTGACGTAGGTGACGTGGTCCTCGTTGGACTTGAGCTCCTTCTGCTGGATCCTTTCGTAGATGCCCACCACCAGCTCCCTGGGGATGTCGGCACCGTCATCCACGCCTACAGTGTGGAAGGGAGGTGGGGGAGGGAGGGTCAGACACTCCCAGGCTGACGCTCCCAAGGGGTGGCCTCGGCCTGGCGCTGTCCCTGTTCCAAAGCCTTCGGGGGCCGGCGCCCCGCAGCCATGAAATCAAAGGCACGCTCCTGAGAACGGCTCCTGTGCAGCCACAGCACACACGTCTGGCCTGTGCTCCTACCCAGGACCTCCGCTCTCACTTCCCAGGCTCCCCCCCGTGGCTTCGCCCCCATCTGACTGCACCCCAATGCCACGACTCGTAACAGGAGTCACTCGCAGGAAGTACGCCCTCCCAGAAACATGGGTCTTTGGAAGCAGAGATGGAGGTCGTGAACAATTTCTTCTAAGCCTTTTGGGGATGAGTGTGAGATCTTTGAGAAGAGGACACTGAAAATAAAGCAACTCTGGGGGAAGCCGGGATGGCTCAGTGGGTTAAGCACTCACTTTGCAGCCCCGGGGACTGAGGATCGAATCCCGGCCCCGGCCCGTGTGGACCCATATACTGAACTGGGGAGTGCCCCCAGTTCAGTTCTCACTGGGGCAAGACCCCGGCCCAGTTCCTGCCCTGTGCAGCCCTGCGCCCACCTGTGGAATGAAACTATGTGGAAAAACCAATGATGTGCAACTATGGAGACTGTTCTGGGCCCTCCCCCTTCTCTCTGTCTCTGTATCTCTCTCTCTCTCTCTCTCTCTCTCTCTCTCTCTCTCTCTCTCTCTCTCTCTCTGTCAAAAACAATAAAAATAAAAATAAATTTTTAAATAAAGCAACTCTGTGTTCTCAAAGGCGTTTTCCTAACGGCTGAGTCGGGACCGGCAACTTCTGTGAGAGACTCCCCATATGGACCCCGTTCCTTCCACGTCTGTACGTGGTTCCGAAAAGCGGGCCAATGAGCCAGGCAGCACCCCCAGGGCGGAGGGGCTGGAAGAAATCAGGCTGGGGGGGCGGCAAGCAGAAGTGGGGAGCAAGACTGAATATGCAGGGGCTCCCCGTAAAGCGGGCAGCAGGTACGTGGCTGGTTAGCAGACCCGAGGGAGTGGACACAGAAGCCAGCAGAGCGAACGGAGCTGCTCAGCCACCATGGGACCCCGAGGGGCTCTGGAATTGGTGGCAATAGGAACCCCTGAGGGGGAGGTGCAGGTGGGCTGGAAACAAGGAAATAGGTTGCAAATCGGTTGAGAGAGCCTGTGAGATCCCCTCCATCCCAGTAGAACACGGTTGTCAGAAGCCGGGAACTCTGGGCTGGGAGACCCCAAGCCCAGCCAGAGGTGGGGCAGGGGTCTGTGCTGAAAATTGGGGTGGTGGTGGAGCTGGTGTCTATGTATTAAGAGACCCCCCAATCCTATTGACCCACAAAGATCTCAGAATGTTGGCAGCCAGACTGATACCCTCTGGCTGACAGGTTGGACATGTCTCCTGCAGAATCAACCAGCACAAGAGAGCACATCCAAAGGTACCTAAGAAGACGCTGCATCTACCAGACAGGAGCACAACGTCAGAAGAGAAGAACATTCTAGAACCGGGAAAGCACTGTTGAAAATGGAAAACAACGACGGAAATGAGAAACTTCATCGGAGACTTCAATAACAGAGCGGAGGGGCGTCTCCAAGGAAGTCAGTAAGAAGAGCGAGATGGTAGCTTGGAAACTATAAAATGCAGAGGGTCGGACTGGGAGACCCGACATCAGAATAACAGGAGTTGCAGAGAGAGTATAGGAAACTGGGCAGGAAGGTGTGAACAAATACAAGGTTCAGAAAACTTCCCTTGTGTCTTCAGACGGAAGACCAACCCAGGGCCTAGCACAATCGATGGAAAGAGAACCACAAGGAGACGTCTTCACGAAATTCAGACCACCAAGGACAAAGAGAAGAACCCATACGTTTCAGAGCGAACAAGAAAATAGCAGAAAGCTAGGTACCGGAATGACAGAGAATTCTCTCCCTCTTTTTATTTTTATTTTTATTTTTTTTAAGATTTATTGTTTGGGAGAAGGTGAGAGAGAGAAGGGGGAGGGCCCAGAGCCATCTCCACAGTCGCACATCATTAGTTGTGACGTGGCTTCACTCCATACAGGTGGGTGTGGGGCTTTGAGGGTGGGAATTGAACTGGGGGTGGGGTGAGAACCTTTGCTGCCATCCCCAGGGTTACCAGTGGCACCACCATTCAGCAGATGGGTTTGCACGAGCTGGGACCGGGATTCAATCCCCGGACCTCGTGGTTGCAAAGCAAGTGCTCAACCTGCCGAGCTTTGCCGGCCATCCCGACAGAGCCTTCTCAGCACCGTCGGCCGAAAGACGATGGGGCAGTGCCTTCAGGACTCTGGGTCCAGTGTGTCCTGTCTGGAATTCTGTTCCCAGCCAAACTCCCAAGCAAGACCGGTGACAGAGACATGCAAGTCCTCAAAACGTCTGCCCCCAGATGGACCTTTTTTTTTCTTCCCTGGGGAAAATGGATTGTGCCTTTTCTCTCTCCAAGAGGCAGCTACGCAACCTAGGAAGCGGGAGTGTAACACAGGAGCAAAGTGGAGGAGAGCCCCGGGGGGCGGTGGAGGGAGACCGCAGGGGTCCCCATCAGAGCAGAACAGGGGACTGCAGCAGAGACGGCCCAAGGAGGTGGCAGCTTCGGACACCTCCTGGCTCTCAGTGAGCTGAGACGAACTTGACACTTGGAGGGGAGGGTTTGGAGATAAGTTAATGGCAGGTGGGTAGGGCGCTAAGCTGATAGACCAAGAACTCAAGTATTCAAGCCAAGGAAAAGAGAAACAGGACGGATTTGTCATCATTCAATCCTTCAAGGCTCGGCTCTGGGTTTGTGGTTATCTCGTCTGAATGCCCCGAACACTGGTGGCACAGAAGTAAGGCCACTGCTACCCCGACAGTGGGGGCTGCAGCCTCGTTTTAGCGGGGAAGCCAGGGGGGGCTGGTGGATGGGAGAGGGTTAAATCCTGTTCTCTAAGGTGAATGGCTACGGTCCAAAGGTTTGTATCCTTGCCAAGTGCATGTGTTGAAATCCGAATGCCCAAAGGTGATGGTATTAGGAAGCGGGGCCTTAGACGGTATTTCCTCGTGAGAGTGGAGCTCACGAATGGGATTAGCGTCTTCATGAAAGGGACCCTACAGAGCACCGTGGGAGCACCCTGCGAGACGTTGACTAGAGCCAAGAAGCGCGCTCCCCTTGGGACACCGAATCGGCCTTGACCTTGGACCTCCGGCCTCCAGGACTCTGCGAAGCATGTGCTTATTGTTTTATAAGCTACCCAGGCTGTGGTATTTTGTAACAGCCGCCCAATTAGAAAGTCATAGGTAGATAAGGCTTACAATGTTAAAACTGAACAAGTGTAGGGAAGAAACCTCATACCGCGTCATCCAGTTTCTGTGAAGTTCAAGAACTGGCATGACTGACTAATCGATGGAGGAAAGTCGGACAAGTTCAGGGCCCTCTCGGGCAGGGGTACTGAGTGAGACGGAATGCAGAATGTCCTGAGGCGATGGACATGACCCACATCTAGGTCTGGGTGTGATTACACACGTGCACACGAATATGATCATTCACCAAGCTCTAAGATGTGAACATCTTACAGCATGCATTTTTACACCAATACAAAAAAGAAGGAATAGGAGAAACAAACAAACAAAAAACCACGTTGTTTAGTGACATCAAGGAGACACGATAAAGAAGAATAAAAGTCGAGGGAGTGGTTAGCGCTGAGGCAGTCGAGCGGTGACAAAGGCCGGGACCCGCTGTTTTGGCGACAGCCTGCTAGAACTCTGTGACTTTCTCAAATCCTGCTCATGCGTAACTTTTGTTTTTAAAAATGCGAGAAAAGGTAAAGAGCCTATGGAGCTCACCGGTGCGCCCTGCCAGTTTTCTGGGCTCCGTCCCAGGAGGTATATACATTGTATCAGTTACACAAGGACGTGGCTGGTAGATGCCACCAGTTTCCTGCCAGGATGACTTGGGTGCCCTCGAGACCTAAAAGCTCCCGTGAGTGATGGCGTGGGCAGGGCTGAGACCACAGGGGCGGTAGCCACGGTGCCCAGGGCTTGGAGGTCAACCGATGGAGGACGCAGGGCATTGCCCCGGGGCCTGTGCCCCTGGAAACTCCCCAAAGGCCTGGCACGCAAGCCGCACACCCTGGCGGCTCCGTGTGACCAGAGCCTCAGCGGTTGGGCTCAGGCCGGCAGAACGGGCACCCGGCGGGCCCCCTCACCTCGCAGGTTCCGGATGAAGTCCTCCAGCATCATCTTCCGGTCCGGCTTGATGTTGGGGCTGTACATGTCCGTGTTGAGGAGGATGATGGCGAAGGCCAGGATGAAGATGGTGTCGGGGTTGTGGAACTGCTGCACCACCTCGGGGTTGCACATGCAGTAGCGCTGGCTGGGGGGGGGCGGGAGACACAGAGCCCGGGCTGAGGCCCCGCCCCCGCCCCAGGCCCAGACGCTCCACAAAAATCCGCTCGTGGGTGCAGATCCCAGAGACGCATGCGGCCCACCCGACAGGAGTGACGGGCTTCGGCCCCTTCTCTGTCCTTCCCTCCTTGCTCTGCAGGCCGCGCCTCCTGCCTCCCAGGGGGGCTCCTCCCAGCCCCTGCCAGGCCCTC
>PVKE010000418.1:110029-149115 GCA_004027555.1 Craseonycteris thonglongyai
CCCACTTCTCCTGGCCACCCCCACTTCTCCCTGCTGCCCCCAACTTCTCCCGGCCACCCCAAACTTCTCCCTGCCACCCCCAACTTCTCCCTGCTGCCCCAAACTTCTCCCCACCCTCCAGAAGCCAGAGCTGGGGAGCAGGGGCAGGAAGGCCCCACCTGCTGGGGTGCAGGAGGAACTTCGGTCCCTGGGATCAAGCAGGAGGGGCCTGCCCCCCACCTCCCAGGCCTGAGCCCCCACCCCCAGGGCTCTCCCTGAGGCAGGTGGCTGACAGCGGTCTCCAGTCCACAGCTGAGAAGCCGAGGCCGAGACAGGCGAGCTGGAGGCCGTCTCACGGCCACCGGGCAAGGAGGAGGCCAAGCCTGCAAAGCCCAAGTTCTTTGTCCTGCCCCTCAGAGCCTCCCCGTGTGCAGCGAAAGTGTGGGAGGCGCATCCCTGCTCTTTACCCTGCTGTCCTTCCAAAGACCTGTTGAGCACCTGTGTGTCCCCCGAGCAGGGCCCTTGCCCCGGCCCGCTGTGCTTTCCAGGCGGCCCCGTGCTCACCTGCCCTGTCCTCCCGGGTCCTTCCCTGACAGCCACCGAGCCCAGTTGAGAGGAGGTGACAGCTTGGCCCAACACGGGAGGGCACCGCACGCCAAACGCGCCCAGATCCCGGGCCTGGGCCGGTCGCCGGATGTTCTGTGACTTTGGGTCACAGACTCGGCTCTTGGGGCCTCAGGTTCACCCTCTGCCGAGGGAGGAGTCAGGGTCCCGCTCTCCAAGGGCTCTTCTGCCTCTGAAGTGCTGCCTCTCCCCCTGGAGGGCTGGCCTCTCTCAGTGTGTGAGGGAGGAGGAAGTGGGGGTACGTTCTGTGCCCTCTCAGCCCCCACCTCACCTGGTCGGGGTGCCTGTACCCAGAATCTAGGCCCCGAAACGCCGCCGGCCCCGGGGAATGGCCGGAGCTCACGCACAGAACACGGCTCTCGGCCCTGGGCTCCCGAGTGCACCCACGCTGGGTTCCAGACACCTCTCTGCTGGTCGCTGTGTAGACCCAGCCCCTCGCTGCCCTGACCGAGGGGCCCACTCCTGCTGGGACCTCAGAATGGCTCCTGGTTCCTCTGCTCGAGTGTCCAGCTGCCCCCCCAGGACTGGCCCCTTATCAGCCCGCTTACCTACTCCCTACCGGGCCCCCCCATCTCTGTGCACCCCTCACCAGCCCCTGTGCATGTGCTGTCTGCCCCAGCGCCCTGGCCCACCATGAGGGCGCCATGGGGAGGCACCTGGGGCCTGGGGGAGCATGGGATGTGCTCGGCCGAGCGCGATGGCCTCGTTTCCAGTGCTCAGGTGACACGCAGCCTGCCCCCTCACTGCGGCTACAGCTCCAGTCACGAGCCTGGAGCCAGAGGGTCAAGGGCTGGGACCAGAGAGGCAGCCCGTGGAACCAGGGAGCTGAGTGTCCGTCCCAGCCACAGCGATCAGATGCCTGGGCCCTGGGGCGGGACAGCCTTTGCATTTCCCACCTTTGAGGGCCCCACGGAAGAGCGGCCAGGGGCTGCTTACAATGTAGACCCCGAGCCTCACCTTCACCGCCATCCTGCCGTTACCAGGTGCACCCCAGCTCAGCATATGGATCCGCACGGGCCGGGACTGGGACTCGATCCTCGGTCCCCAGGGCTGCAAAGCGAGTGCTCAACCCACTGAGCCATCCCGGCTTCCCCGCTTGTCCCTCTTAACGTCTCCCCAGGTGGCTCCCCCATGCCAGTGGCTCTAACATGCGGACAACTCTTGGGTCCATCCTGAGACGAGTTCCCCGTGTTATGTTATAAGCCACTAGCTCGCTAATTTTTGGTTGATCGGCATTGTTCGTCCAAGGCCGTGTTAAGGAACGGCGCTGTGGAGCTTGATGCCCACATGAGATTGACCCCCTCAGCCTCCGGTGGGAAGTGAACCAGACCCGGTCTGCATTCTGCCTGTTGAACTCACCTGGCGGCTCGGGGCTGAGCGCAGGTCATGGGCGAGCATCCCGCGGCCACGGCGGGTGGGTGAGCGTGTCTTGCAGACACGTCGGGCTGTGCACCGTTTATGTGCTTTACCTGGTATTTACTGTTTTAGCCAGTTCTCGGTCAGTATCTGGCAATGCCTGGTTGGAGCAATTCTTCGGATTAAATGTCCCCAAACCCACCACTCTGCCCCCCCACCCTGAAGCAAACCTGAAAATAGATGTGTGTTTATTTAGTGTAATTTGCACTATCCTGGGCCTGAAACACACACTCAGAGGTCAAGTGTCTCGAGCCCTCAGCCTCTCGGGAGGCTGAGCACTGGAGCCTGGACGCCCCTGTCCCTCCCACAGTCACCAGGTCCCCTGCTTCTCCATGACACTGGACCCCACCCACCGCTGCCCTCCCTGCGGCCTCTTGAGATCTATCGCATCATGTCTCTGCCTGATGTGACTGCACGAGCCCCCTAACCGGCCTCCCTGCCGCCACATCTCTTCTAAAACAATCCTTCCAGGACCCCCATGGGGTCCCCGCACTCAGCCCTCTGTCCATATCGTTTTTTCAAGGGCTTCCACGTCCCCTGTAGGAAACCCGAGTTCCTTAGCCAAGCAAGCCAGGCCCTGTGAGCTTCCCAGCATCTCCTGCCCCTTCCACACATGGGCGCCCATCGGTGTCTCCCTGCTTCGCCTCCACACCCTTGGGCCTGCTGTCCTTCCTCCTTGTCTCCCACCCCCGCCTTGCAGGTGTCTGCTTAGTTACCAATCTCCCCAGGACTCTTCCTTGACCCCCACTGGACCATGGCCATGCCTCTGTCACGTCTGCCGTGGTCTCCTGAGTCTTAGCACTGACCTTCCCATCAGGTTTACTCTCTGTGTCCCTGCTGTGCATGTGTGAATTCAATGCACACTTGTAGGGTGAACAAAGGCACGAGAGGCATCTGCGGCAGGAGCCCACCGGCCTGTGTCTTTGGAAGCTTTCCCCGGGGGGCTCAGGATGGCTGGACTTGGGGGCCTACTCTGCAAGGTCATTGGAGCTGACCTTGAGCGCCGGCCAGGCTGCCAGGGAAATGGCCCATGAATTCCAACCCACGTGCTCCCTGGTCTGTCAGCCGCAGAGACCTGGGCCAATGAGCTCCTTAGAGCGGCTTCCAGCCCTCCTTGTGCAGACCCGCCTCGATGGGCCAGGGAGCCGTGAGTGGTGTGTGGCAGCTTCCACGGGGCTTCCCTCTTTGCCGTGGGCGTCTGCAGGGGCTCAGCGTGCCCCTCCCAAGGGTGGGGGGACCCGCACACAGATCTTCCCTGCATCTGCATAACCATGATACGGCGTAACACTGCTCTGTGCGTGTGACATCTGTCTGTGTCGCAGGGAGATCGAAATGACCTGTGATGAACATGAATTTCATCACCCTGGGGGTTTCTTTTTTTTTAAACGATAGCGAGGCAGTCTCTGGCTCGCACCAGGACTGGTTGGGAGCTGCAACAAGGTCATGATTAGCGGCGGGGTTTCTCATGGGCCAGTAGAGACAGCCAGGATCTGGGAGTCGAGGTGCTGGCCGGGGCCGGAAAGGAGTGTGGGCGCTACAGACGTGGGCCTGGAGCGGAGAGGGGCCCAGGTTTCAGGACGAGGGTGGGAATCGAAACCACCCATGGCCGGGGAACGCTGGAGCCCGGGTGTTATTTTCTGCAGTTCTTGGCTCCTACAATTCAATTAAAAATATCCCCATTCGCCAGAGAGTTATTTTTGTGAGCTGGAACTCCCTGCGTGCCCCACAAAGGTCCAGGAGTTTCGGGGAAACGCGCAGCGTGGCTAAGAAAACGGAGCAGACGGAAGCCGATGCGGCCTCCGCACCAGGCCTGCCCAGTGACCACAGGAGGAGAAAGCACGCCTCGTTTGAGAGGGTCTCAGAAGAGATGCCTGCCCATCACTCCCTGAGGGTCAAGGAGCCAGTAGGACATGCTGCCCCCAGCGCGCCCCATTCAGGGGGTCTGGGCCGGAGCTTGAGGACGGAGCCTGCTCACAGGTTTCCCGGTGCCTCCGCCGCCGTTCCGTGGATCACACTTTGAGAACCACAGTTCTGCATCCATAACCGTGGGTGGGATGAGAAGCAGTTAGGCCTCCGGTGTTGGACGCCCTTGGGTTTGAATCTTGTTTCTGTCGTCTCGGCTCCAGTCCCTGAGCCTCTCTGGGCCTCAGTTTCCCCCATCTGTAGCAGGGAGCTGTCCCCTGTAACACCTCCTGGGCGGAGTGGGGATGAGTTTTAAAGGAGACCATGTGTGTAAAGTTCCTGGCCCGAAGCAGACCTTCATCAGTGGCCTGGAGATCGGGTCTGAACAGACAAGTGGGTCTGATGGGCCCTTCAGACTGCCCGCAATGGCACCGCTGGACATTCGTCCACAGACCCTGTACGCGGTCCATGCAGATCAGAGACAGGGCCCTGAATCCAGCTCGGACTTCCGGAGGTTTCGGAATCAGCTTCTCGGCTGCTTTCTTCCCAGGGGAGAGGCTCAGAGCAGAGCCCGCACAGGTGAGTGGGGAGAGCGTCTGATTCCGTCCGACTTCTCTGCCACGGGCCAGGTGGACCGTCATTTCTCCTCTGCGGGCCTCCACTTCTGCCCGGGGAACATGCAGGGGCTGGACTAGGGGTCTCCCCACACCACGGTTCACCCCCAAGGACTCCAGCGGCATTCAGACCACACGTCTCTCAGGTGAAGAGCAGAGGTAGGATGAACTGGGAAGGGGTCTGGTGATGGTGTGGTCCTTCTGCCTGGCTTCAGACCTTGGGCACCGATGACGTCTGTGACCGCAGGCGGGTAGCACTCACCTCCCAGCGTGGCCGTGAGGCGGGAACAGGGTTTCCGCATCGGGGTCTTGGGACAGAGTCCGCTGGCCCGCGGTAAGTACCCGTGAGCTGTAATCATTGCGCTTCGCAGCCCGCTCCCGCACAGACGGCCCCCTCTACTAAACCCCGGGGACTGTCACGCCCAGGAAGCCCCTCCTGAAGTCCCATGTCAAAGCGCGGCCAGTCCCAGCCACACCTGAAGATCACACGGGTGGTACCTATGCCCCTTCTTGTGTCCAAGCCCAATTGATACGATAATGTGACCAAGGCTCAGGGACTCTCAACTCCAGCCCCGTGCACCCCACACTTGGGGGTCCCAAGATCTCCACAGGAAGAAGTGGGTCTAAAAACCCTCTTGTATCTGTGTTTGTGTGGGGGCGGTGGGAGGGGGATGGGGGGAGCGCACTGGAGAGGCAAGAAGTCAATGACCCCAGAGACTTCACTTTTTAAAAAAGTTTTACTGTTTTTGACAGAGAGAGACAGACGGCCCAGAACAGTCTCCATAGTTGTGCGTCATTAGTTTCGTTCCACACAGGTGGGTGGGGACCGCACAGGACAGGAGCTGGGCTGGGGGTCTCCTGCATGGGAGACATGCCCCCTCGAGCCAGGGGCCAAATGGGGGGCGAGAACCGAACTGGGGGCCTCCCACATGGGAAGCACACCCCAGTTCAGCATATGGGTCCGCACGGGCCGGGGCCGGGATTCGATCCTCAGTCCCCGGCGCTGCAAAGCAAGCGTTCGCCTGGCTGAGCCCTCCCGGCTTCCTCCAAGGATACTTCACTTTTAGAAGCGTCCCCCTCCTTCCATTCCTCTGGGTGGCGGCAGCCTCAAGTTTTCAGAGCAATGAAAATAATCCCCGGGTCTGTAGGCCTTCCGGCCCCGGGCTCTTTCTACCTTTCTCTAGACCAGCTTCCCTTGTGTGGAATTCCTCAGGAATAACGTACCGGTAAGTGTCCTGAGGTGACACATGGCATCACGGACAGGACAGTCCCAAATCATTTCTTCCTGGCGCTGAAAGGCCAGCTACTTCCAGTTTGGTGAGCTTGACAATCTGTCTTTGTTTCTGAATGTCCCAGAAGAACAAATCTGTGACATGCTGGCCAACACAGCTCTATGGAAGTGGAATAGGAACGGCTGACAAAAATGTCACGCTCTACTATCTAACAGAGACGGGAGGCGGAGACACAGCGAGGGAAGGCACGCCCAAGAAACTGTCTTCCGGAGGCTCCGCCCCAAAGCTGCCCTTGGTGCACGGCTGTGGAAGTGTCAAACACCAATGCGCTCAGTGTGCATGAAGTTCACACTGGGGAAGACCCCCCCCCGGACCCGGAGAGAGGCCGCTCCCCGCCGGCATGGGGCCGCCCCTCATCCACCGGCCTTCCAACCTGCTGAGGTGAACACTTCGGAAAGGAAACAGAGCAGAGCCAAATCTCCCAGCTGCCTGAAATCCGAGATGGAAGCGTCCAGCCCTGAAGGATCCCTGAGCAGGCCCCCTTCCTTCTCCAGAAACCCAGAAGCTCTCGTTGTCTGGGGCGCAGACTTGACCTCCAAGCAGACCTGCAGAGTCTGAGGTCTCCCCAGGTTGGGGGCGCCGGTGTATCTGACACTGCGTGCTTTCCGGTGGGGAAGACGAGAAGAGAAACAGCTCACTCTTTTAAAGAACGGACTGAGCGTGGTCAGGGGCTGAGTTTAAGCATTTTGTATGCACCAAAAACATTTAATTCGTGTGAGGGAGGTACTGTTATCCCCATTTGACAAATGAGGAAACTGAGGCTGGTTTCTCCTTTAAAATAAGACAACACAGGGGAGGCCGGGATAGCTCGGCAGGTTGAGCGCTTGCCTTACAACCACGAGGTCCGGGGGTTGAATCCCGGCCCTGGCCCGTGCAAACCCCTATGCTGAAATGCAGCGCAGCTGGTAACCACCAGAATGGAGGCGAAGGTTCTCACCTCCCATGTGGGAGGCCCCAGTTCCGTTCCCGCCCCGCGTGGCCCCTGCCCACCTGTGTGCAACAAAACCATGTCACAACTACTGACGTGCAACTATGGAGACGGCTCTGGGCCCTCCCCCTTCTCTCTCTCTCACTTTCTCTCAAACAATAAAATAAATCTTTACACTCACACAAAACGGGACAAAGCACCCTTTCTAGGTGCACATGACCGGACGAGAACCCTTGCGCTCAGAACGCCTTCCATGACGTCTTGCACGAAGCCTGTCTGAATACAGCCTCGTGTCTTGTGTGCGAGGAGGGCACAGAGCGATGCAGGGTCAGCTCCTACGAGCGCCGAGGGCCTGATTCTGGAGGCTGCTGTCACCACATTCCTGATGAGCAGACACAGGGCAGCCCTGGGTGCAGGGTCTGTCCAGCCCCTCCTCCTGTCCCCACAGGCACCAGCGTTGTGGGGACCCCAGGGGGTCCCATCTGCCACTTCCCAGGGCCTTTCAGCCTCCCCCCTCCCATCTGGCTGCTTCCTGGAGAGTGCTGTGGCTTGCATCGTCTCGAGTGATGCACGTCTTTCTATTCAGCCAACAGCTTTGTGCAAACAGATGCGGCCTCCTGAACGTCACCAGGCGGGGGCAGGGGAGCCACGCAGCATCCCCACAAAGCCTGCCAGGCTCAGGAGAAACAGCCCCGGGGGGCGTTGGTGTGGTGTTTGATCTCTGGCAGGAGCAGGGAAGAGGCAGTGGATCCTGAAAGGCGCTCTGAGGGCTGCTCCATCCTTTCTCTCCATCCTGACTCTTTGCAGGAGAGAAACCTGTGAGACGTGCCTGGCATGGCCCTGGAGCATGGGGGATGCTCGGGCCTCCCCGCCTGGGGCCAATAGCGACCCTGCATGACTGCTGCACACCCCCGAGGAATGGGACAGACAGCTGGCTCTCAGGAGGGAGACGCGGCTCTGTGGTCTCACAGCAGGACCCCCTTGCTTTACACAGGAGGAAACCAAGGCCTAGAGAAACAACGCGGAGGAGCCATGCAGGCTGTTAGGCCCACAGCCCGCCTCGGAGCAGGGCCCTCTGTCTCAGGTCCAGCCCTTTCTCCTGTACCCCCCCACCCTGCCTGAGACCCCTCAGCTCCCACACGCCCCCCAGCCCAGGCTCTCAGGCCCCGGCGGGATGGCAGCAATTCTCGCCTTGCAGCTCCGCACGACCCGGGCTGGAGAAAAGCCACCGTGTGTCCCCAGCCCGTGGGGTCAATGTGGGCCTGGCCAGGCGGCGTGGGGACTGGGGAGGCAGGAGAGGGCAGAGCAGATAGGCAGAGCCTGTGGGTGAAGCAGCCCCCGCCCCTCAGTCCTCACAACACGGACACAAAGCAGGGCCGCCCAGGGCAGTGGAGCCTGGAGCAGGCAGATAGAAGCAACAAAGCAAGGAGACCAGGCCCAGGAGGAGAGGCGAGCCAGGTGGAGAGCGGCCTGGGAAACAGGGTCCTTCCCCTCTGTCAGTCCCTCGGGGCGCCCCACACAGCTGCAGGGGCGGAGGGGAAAAGGACAGCGGAGGCAGAGGCAGAGGGCGGAAGGGGAAGCAGATCTACACGTTTGTCCATTTATCCCTATGCTACCCTTCCGAGAGGCACTCAGAGCATCTCAACCACCAGTTTGGGAGTTTGGGGTGGGGGTGGGGGGCAGCAAATTGTCCAAAGCCACCGAGAGGCAGAGGCAGGGAAAGCCGGGATGGCTCAGCAGGTTCAGCGCTCACTTTGCAGCCCTGGGGACTGAGGATCGAATCCCGGCCCCGGCCCTGGCCTGTGCGGACCCACATGCTGAACTGGAGTGTGCTTCCCATGCAGGAGGCCCCCAGTTCGGTTCTTGCCTCCCCCAGTTTGGCCCCTGGCTCAAGGGGGCGCTCCTCCCATGTGGGAGGCCCCCCGCCCACCTGTGTGGAACGAAACCATGTCGAAAACTGATGATGTGCAACTATGGAGACTGCTCTGGGCCCTCCCCTTCTCTCTGTCTCTGTCTGTCTCTCAAAAACAAGAAAATCAATCACAGGCAGAAATGGGGTCCTGCCAACTAAGGGCCGTCCGGGGGTCTCAAGGTCCCTCAGCTGGCTGGACCCAAGTCTCTGCTCTTATCGCCGTTAGACGACCGCCCCATCAGCGAGTTCAGGCACGAGACAGGGATTCCCGACGGCAACGGGGCCACCCTTCCTAAACCAGCCCCCTGCGACCCCGAGTCTCAGAAATGCAGGACACCCTGCAGCACCAAGACCGCCCCGTGAATGGCTGACACCGGTTCTCTGAGCTCCCACTGCAGGGTCGTGGGTGGTCTGGACAGTCAGGCTGGCTGACCCCCACACTTCCTGCCCCTCAGGAGCAGGCCCTGGCTGTTGGGAGAACAGAGGCACCAAAGGGGAGGTTCTCCCAGGACCCCCGGGGGGGGGGCACACTGCTGCTGAACGTGCCTGAGGCTCCCGACAGAGCGGTGACCCTCAAGAACAGCCGAGCCTGGGGCTGTCGGAAGAGAGAGCAGGCCTCGGGGCACTGCCAGGGGCCTGGAGCAGACTTCCGGGGCCTCACCCCCTCTTTGCCAGGGGAAGGGGGTGCTCCAAGGCCCTGCTCCTCGGCCCCAGGTAATGCTCCATACTGGGAGCGAGTGCAAAGAGAGGGTTACCCGGCTGCATGGAGGGAGCTGAGCCATGGCAGCCCCCGGCCCTCCACCCACCACCTACTAGAC
Organism: Craseonycteris thonglongyai; assembly: GCA_004027555.1. Classification (NCBI taxonomy): domain Eukaryota; kingdom Metazoa; phylum Chordata; class Mammalia; order Chiroptera; family Craseonycteridae; genus Craseonycteris; species Craseonycteris thonglongyai. Next base: position 119,515 of record PVKE010000418.1, read on the forward strand.
TTTACAACATCCTTCTTCCATCATTAGGATTGGGGGCGGCCGCTCTAGCTTCGTACAACGCATGGTACTTCCTCGCGCTATAACCCTGCCGGCGGACGCCTTCGTTTTGCCGCCACCCATGAGCAATGACCCTTTGAGGCCGGTCAAGGTGGACTGCCTGGCTCAGGTCCACGGGGATTCTGGTTCCCCCGGGGCTCGGCAGGATGCTGCTGGGACCGCAGTGAGGGTTTCGGGGACACAGCCAGGCCGGGGAGCCGCGCGCGGGGCACTCACTCCAGCACGTCGCGGTTGAACTGCTTCTTGCTGTTCCCCAGGAATTCTCCGATCATCTGCCGGCTGAGGCCCTTTCGCTGGAGCAGGAAATGGGCCACTCCGATGGGGGTGTCCGGGATGAAGCCACGCGAGATCAGGAACTGGGTGCCCTTGTCCGGGTTTCTGCGGGTGGGGAGAAGGGGCTGGGAGTGAGTCAGGGTCCTCCAGGATGTCCTCCCTCCCTTTCTTCTGGCCCGTGGAACCCATTCAAGTGCCCACTGGTCCTTGGAAAGAATTCTCAGGAGGGGAAGCCGGGAGGGCTCAGTGGGTTAAGTGCTCACTTTGTAGCCCCGAGGACCGAGGATCGAATCCCAGCCCTGGCCCATGCGGATCCATATGCTGAACTGCGGTGTGCTTCCCATGTGGGAGGCCTCCAGTTCAGTTCTCACCCCCCACCCCACCCCCAGTTTGGCTGCCGGCTGTGCTTCCCATGTGGGAGGCTCCCAGCCCGGCTCCTACCCTGTGAGGCCCCCGCCCACCTGTGTGGAACAAAACCATGTTGAAAACGGATGATGTACAATATGGAGACGGCTCTGGGCCCTCCCCCTTCTCTCTGTCTCTCTCTGTCTTTGTTTCTCTCTGTCTCTGTCAAAACAATAAAAAAGGGGAAGCCGGGATGGCTCGGTGGATTAAGCGCTCACTTTGCAGCCCCAGTGACCGAGGATCGAATCCCGGCCCCGGCCCGTGTGGACCCATGTGCTGAACTGGGGAGTGTCCCCATTTCTGTTCTCACTGGGGTGAGACCCCAGCCCAGTTCCTGTCCTGTGCAGCCCCGCCAACCTGTGGAATGAAACTGTGGAAAAACCAATGATGTGCAACTATGGAGACTGCTCTGGGCCCTCCCCCTTCTCTCTGTCTCTGTATCTGTATCTCTCTCTCTCTCTCTCTCTCTGTCAAACACAATAAAAATAAATCTTTTTTAAAAATGTTAAAAAACAACAACAATAATAAAATAAGTCCTTAAAAAGAAAATAAAAAGAATTCTCAGGAAATGCCGGGATTCCTTCTGCCGCAGATGGGTTTCCCACGGAGAACCCCTTCACTCTCCGGAACCTTCCACACACAGGAGTGAGGACAATGTGGGGCCCGAAGGGGACAGGGAAGGTCTGACCAAGCAAAATGAAGTCCAGAGCAGGGCCAGAGGGGTCCCTTCCTCCTTCCTGCCTCACTCCCACCGGATCCTACCCTCAGTCCCTGAGGCCGTGTTGTCTAGACGCAGTGCCCACCCCGCACAACACAGAGGTTGTGCATCCCCTTCCCCGTCAGTGGTGGGCACGCGTGACCCCTCTCCCCAGCACGGTGCGGGCGCTGTGTCTTGCAGCCGTGCTCAGGGCGTGGTCTGCGGATGCTCGCTGCGTCCCGAACGGTGCCGTGCTGGTCCGGGAGAAGGCAGCAGAACCAGAGGGATGGCGGCGAGAGCTCCGAGCCACGGTGGATCCGGTCAAACCCCAAACTGGCCCTGCACTAACCGTAGGTCGAGGACCCCTGTCTGGTGGGGTCCAACTCCATGTGGGAGCGGTCGTGGGCCAGCCAGGGATGTGACAGGTAGGGGGCTGTGCTCACCAGGGGGCCGCCCCAGGCAGAAGAAGGAGCCGTGGGTTTGGAGTCTGGCTGCCCCGAGTCTGCGGCTCACCGGCTGCTTCTCCGTGGGCCACTCCCCTGACCTGGGCGAACCCACGCTGCTAGGGCTACCAGGCGGCCAAGGCTGCAGCCACTCCACCAACGGCCCTTCTCCCAGGGTGGGGGCGTCTGGCGACCAGGGGCCGCGTCCTACTCATCTCCGTAGGCACAGTGCCTGGCACTCAGCAAATCACGTGCATGTGGGCGGGAGGGATTCTGTTTCCTGGCTCAGGGCTGCGTGGAGGGTGGAGATTCGAGGCTGGTCACTGAACGGTCCGCGGGCGGTGCATGTGTGTGCCGGCTGCTATCCGCTGGCTGCACGGACTCCGGTTACAAGGGAAGGTCCGCTTGGGGCTCTGGGCTTCGATGGTCTTTCATTCACTCCTCTCCTGCCCCCTCCTCCGCTTGCTTCACTCTCCTCCTGTCTCCCTCCCCACTTTTGTCCCCGTACCCTGTACAGTGGTCTTGCCTCTTTCCCCCACCCGGCTCCCTATCCACCTTTCCTCCTTTGCCCACTGTTTCGCCCCTCCAGGGCCCCTCGGGATGGCTGTGTCTCCCTCACTTGGCATCCCACCCGAGCGAGGTGCACTCCACCCGCAAGCCACCTGCACTATGACTGACCCCACAGTCTCTTCTCCAGGGCTCTCCCTGGTCAAACAGGAATTGCGGTGCCTTTCTGTGAGTTTGGCGTGATTTCTGTCCCTGATCATTCTTAGCCCTTCAAGCCCTTTCGATGTACACATGTACGGACCCTATTTTCTCTCCCAGCAGCGTTTCGACATTCGGCTTATGTCCACTTACCTCATCCATCAAAATTTTGTGAATGTGGATGATATACTTTTTGAGATATTGCATTTAAATGAAGTCAGTGTCCACACCATGTATTTGAGACAAATTTAAATGCGTCTGGGGAGGTTAAGTCCCCAAATGTTAAGTTGGGGCTTGAGGGTTAAGTCCCCAGATGTTAAGTCGGGGCTTGAGGGTTAAGTCCCCAGATGTTAAGTCGGGGCTTGAGGGGCTGCCATAAATCAATCACGATTAAAACGGAAACGTGTACTCAGACCCAGTCTCTCAAGGAGCTGGTGACAGGGTGTCCGGCCAGGCCCCGCCTCCTCCCTCCCGCCGGGACGAGCCACCCGGGGGCCCGGCAGGGGGGCGCGCGCGTGCGCACTCACAGGTTGAAGAGGTTGAGGCCGATGCGGTAGAGGCGCTTGCGCAGCGTGTCGGTGGACAGCGTGGGCGACTTGCAGCTGGCCGGGTTCTCGCAGTGGTAGCGCGGCAGGCTCAGGATCATGGCCTGCAGGGTCTCCTTGGAGGCCGAGGCTTCGGAGCCTGACTTGGCGGACTTGGTGGACATGCTGCTGCTGCTGCTCACCTGCTCTGAGATGTCGCCGGCCTCGGCCTGGGCGCCTTTCCCCACCTCCCCTGCCACCTCCTCCTCCTCCTCCTCCTCCTCTTCTTCTCCCTCTTCGGCCTGTGCAGCCTCCTCCACCACCGGCTCCACGGCTCCCAGTGGGCTGGCGCTCAGGGCCCTGCCTGCTGCAGCCTCTGCGCACAGGCGCTCCATGGGCACGTCCCCCCGGCCCATGGCGGGGGCCCCTGGAGCGTCCTGACCCGGGGCCTCGCCCTGCTCGGCTTGGCCCACTGCGGGCTCCGCTGGGGCCGGGCAAGTCTGCGCGCCCAGGCAGTTGGCCACCGACAGCGCGGTGGAGGAGGACACGGAGATGTTCTGGTTGGCGATCTGCACGGTAACGTCCCGGAAAGCCATCATGAGGGTGCTGCTGTGGGCCTGGGGCAGGCCGGCGGCCTCGGCAGCCTCCTCCCGGGGCCCCGGGCAGGCGCTGTCCGGCTCCTGCGCCTCTGCCTCCAGGCCCGGCGGCCCCGCGCGCAGCGCCTGGTGGATCTGGTACGCGCCGCTCTCCTGCAGGGCGCACATGGTCTTCAGGCTCCACGTGCTGAGGGCATCGTCGATGGACTTGGCAAGCGACTGCACCTGCTCGGTGAAGGAGTCCTCCAGCTCGGTGAGCGTGCCCGCGAAGGTGGGCGGCAGGGCGGGCGCGCGCACGAGCGGCAGGCCCAGCAGGCCGTAGCCCTCCATGAGCGCCCTCTCGGCCGCCAGGCTCTCGGCCGTGGGCGCGCGCGCCTTGCGCAGGGAGATCCGGCGCGGCAGGCGGCTCTCCAGCAGCGAGTTGCGGATCTTCTCAAAGTTCTTGCTGAGCTGGTACTGGCGGAAGGCGGTTTGGATGGTGCAGGCGGCGCGCCGGGACACCAGGTGGCCACCGTACTTGTGTTCTAGCATTTCAATCTGCAACGGGGACGGGGACGGAGAGAAGGAAACGCGGGGTTAGGGGCGGGGTTAGGGGCGGGGTTTGCAGCGCAGGTGGCTGTGCGCCCATGTAGGGCGCTGCATGGTTGCATTGCAGGATGCGCAGCCGTGGAGGCAAACCAGCATGTCCCAGCAGGAGATGCTGGGTCCTCAGCAAGACCCCTGAGCGGTCGGATGTAGCATTGTATTCCAGGGCCTGTGCGGCCCCGGGGAGGGGAGCGAGGTGCTGCTGATGTCAGTCGGACATTGCCTGCTTGGTGGTGATGTAATGATGTCCCTATCACAGACGCACATGGAACTATTTATGGGTGAAATGCATGATTCTGGAATGTGTCTTAAAATACTCCCTCCGTGGGGATCCTGGATAGCTCAGCAGGTTGAGCGCTTGCTTTGCAACCCCAAGATTTGGGGATCTAATCCTGCCCCAAGCCTGTCCAAACCCACGTGCGGAACTGCAGAACAACTGGTAACCTCAAGCTCTGTGGTGAAGGTTCTCGCCTCCCATGTGGAGGCCCCCAGTTGGGTTACCACCCCTCACGCCCCACATCCACCTGTGTGGAGTGAAACCATGTCACAACCAATGACGTACAACTATGGAGACTGCTCTGCGCCCTCCCCCTTCTCTCTGTCTCTCTCACCTTCTCTCAATAAAAAGTAAATCTTTAAAAAAAAATACTCCATCAAAAAACTGGAAGGGTTAGATGTATTAATATTAATGAAAACTGTTGGAGCTGGGTGATGGTTGTAAGACAGAGTTTGTTACACTATTCTTTCTACTTTTGTGTATATTTAAAGATAAAAAATTAAACAGAAATGCTGAAAAAAATTTTTTTAAAGGTGCTGCTACTCCTGTTCCCCTGCTTTCCCTCCCAACACTCATGGCAGTGCATTGGGTGCTCCCTGTCCCCAAGGGCATCATAAGACTTGGGAATGGGGGTGACGGGAGAGCTCAGCGGTTGAGCGCTTGCCCTGCAACCACAAGGTCTGGGGATCGAGTCCTGGGCCCGGCCCGTGCAAACCCACATGTGGAACTGCAGTCCAACTGGTAACCCCCAGGATGGCAGCAAAGGTTCTCACCTCCCATGCGGGAGCCTCCAGTTTGGTTCCCACCCAGAGCAGCCCCACATCCACCTGTGTGGAATGAAACCATGTCACAACCAATGATGTACAACTACAGAGACTGCTCTGCACCTTCCCCCTTCCCTCTCTCTCTCATACACACACCTTTTCTCAAATTCTAAAATAAACCTTTAAAAAAAATTGGGATTGGGGTTTGATCATCTCTGTGTTCTCAGGACCCAGGCCAAGGACTAGCATATGGTAGGTGCTCAATAAATGTTAATTTAACAGAAAAAAACGGATGGATGGATGGATAATGAATGGAGGATGGATGGATGGATGGATAGATGGATGGTAGATAGATGATGGATAATGGATGAATGATGGATGGCTAGATGGATGGATAATGGATAAATGGATGGATGATGGATGGATGATGAAGGATGGATGGATGGATGGATGGATGATAGATGGATAATGGATGATGGATGAATGGATGGATGATGGATGGATCATGAAGGATGGATGGATGATGGATGATAGATGGATAATGGATGATGGATGAATGGCAGAATGGATGGATGGATGATGGATGAATGGATGGATGGTGAAGGATGGATGGATGGATGAATGGATGATAGATGCATAATGGATGAATAGATGGATGATGGATTAATGGCAGAATGGATGGATGATGGATGGATGATGAAGGATGGATGGATGGATGGATGGATTGTAGATGGATAATGGGTGATGGATGAGTGGATGGATGATGGATGAATGGATGGATGATGGGTGGATGATGGATGGATGATGAAGGATGATTAATAGATGATGGATGAATGGTTAGATGATGGGTGGCTGTTTCAAGATTGAGAGTCCCTCCAGGCTACCACACTTTATAATTCAAGTCACCTCTCTTTGGGTGCCCCCACCCCCAGACCTCACAAATACAATCCCAACCCCCAGGGACAATCCCGGGGAAAACAAATGTTCTCAGAGCTCTCCTACTCTCCACAAAAAAATGCCACACTGCTGGTCCAATCCCGGGTGCCCCAACTCCTGTCTGTCTGCCTCCTGCTCCTACAAGCCTTCTACCATGACTCTCAGGAAGGTCACCAATGATCTTTAATCACTAACTCCGATGGCCCATCCTCAACCTCCTCCTCCTTCTTCAGCAGCTCCTGGTATTTTTGTCACCTTGAAACTCTGTCCTCAGTTCTCCTGTCTCCACAGAGGTCATTATTCCTAAATTCTGACTCCCCAAGCCCCTAAGCACACTGGTCACAAGTCTTATGTGTGCCATTTTCCGTTCTCCAAACGCATTCTAATGATTTCTCTTTGCATTTCTGGACCTCTTCCATGAGAGCCTGTTGGACATCATTAGAGCAGCCCCTGGTAGCTGATAATTAGCGAATAATTAAGAGGGAAACTCTCTCAGGCAGAGCCTGTGTGACAACTCTAAAGCTGTTCTTACCTCTTATCTGAGAACCTCATCCATGTGGTCCCAACTCCCCTGCTGGTTGAACTTGGACAAGTTTCTTAGCGTCTCTGCTCCTCAGTTTTTCTATCTGTTAAATGAGGCTTAGCCTGCTAACTCTGTCGCTTGTTGTGAAGCTTAAATTAGGTCACGTGGCACATACTTCTGGCGTATAGTAGGTGATCCATAAGTGACAGCTATTTGATAATGACGATGATGGTGCATAACTCTCACATCTCCATTCCTAGCCTTGACCCTGCACGCCCAACAGCCTATGAACCAGGGGTCCCCCGTCCACCTCTGCAAAGCTGCTGTCTCACCCAAACCAGCTCTTGATGACGTCCCTCTTTGCCTAATAGCACCTTATCACCATCCAGGTGGGAACCTTCTTTTGTCCTGGGGTCTCCTTCACCCCATCATCTACAGATGAATCAACTTCAAAGTCCCTATAGCCAGCCTTCACCCCCAATACCTGTGATCTTTCCACAGCCCTCACTCCCAATACCTGTGACCTTTCCACAGCCCTCACCCCCAATACCTGGTGACCTTTCCACCATACTGATGGCACGTGGGGCTCCCTTGAATCCCTGCCTGGACTGCTCTGTAGCCTCTGTGTGACCTCCTGTGTCCGCCCCACCCCCACTGCCCGCCCTTACACGCTGTCACCTGGACCAAGACTCTCCAGGAGCAGATGTAGGCAGAGGCCGGCCGCTGCCTAAGACCAGCGCCCGGAAGAAGGGTAAGCGCTTCCTCCCGACGTTCTGATGCTGAGAAATCCGGCCTGGTCGCCCTCCCAACTTCCACTTTCACCAAGTCCATGAACATACCGCTGGCTCTGCCCACCCTGGGCTCTCTCTGGTTTTGAGGGTTCGTTTGCTCAGCATGCGATGTTCCCTGCACCCTCAGCTCCCACTCTTGTCCCCTTCACTCCAGGTGAGACATGTCTCCTTTCTTCCAGAACTGTCTCAGCGGCACCGTGCCCACGAAGCACCCCCCAAAGCTGACCAGCGGTACCTGTGTGGGGCCCTCCAGGACAAGGCTGTTTCGTGGATCTCTTTGACACTCACTTGTCCCCCTTAACCTTTTGAGATATTTATCTGACCCCTCCCCACTGGCCCCAGACGCCAACAGCGCATAGTGATCCGAGGCCTTGGGTGTGGGTGTGTCTTTATCACGCCCGCCCGTGGGTGGTGCCCAGCACACAGCCTGCCTGATGCAGAGCCACAGCTCGCGGTGGCATTTCAGTTCACTGGCTGGATCATCTCCATTTGTTCCGGCTTTGCCGGTGGCACCTCCAGCCTAGGTACACCCCCCACTTCTTCCTCCCCACCCACACACTGTACCTGAAGGACTCTCCGCATGTCTGCCTCCTGGGTCCACAGCACTGAGCTGGAGCTGAGGCTGAGGCTTAATGAATGTTTGCAGACGTGAACTCAACTCAACTCCCTCCTACGACCCAGGAGAAATAAAAATCCAGGCTCTCCCCTGGATCGGAGTCAAATGCTGCACCTGACCCCCTCCCCCAGCTTCCCTGAGGGCTTGGGGGCTTGGCAGTGCCCCAGGTCAGCTCCCTGCACCCCAGCCAGGCCCTGCCAGCCACCCTCACCCTGTTCTTAACCAGGTCAGAGCGCTGAGCCAGGTGGATGTGGGGGCGGGGCGGCCCTCTGGGCCCCTGGCCAAGGAGCCCCAGGCTCTCTGAACCCCGTGAATCATGGGCTATCGTGGCCTCACCTCCTCTCAGGAGAGCAGTCGCTCAGCTTCTGCCAGAAGAAGCCGTGGAGGGGCCGGGGGGCCGGGGGGCTAGTCATCCCAGCAGAGGAGATAAAATACGTGAAGGCCCAGAGGCAAAGCAGCACGTGGAGAATGGGGGACAGGCAGGGGAGGCCGGGAAAGCTCAGCACTTGAGCGCTCGCCTTGCCATTGCGAGGCCCGGGGTTCAAGTGCCGGCCCCAGCCTGTGCAACCCCCACATGCTGAACTGCAGCACAAGTGGTGCCCACCAGGATGGCTCAGCATCACCGTCCACTAACCACCACCTTTCCTGCTGGCCTGACCCGCAAACCCACCTATGACGAGTACATCCACTATAGAGAAAAGGTCCGCGGTACTGACCAGAACCCTGTACGACTCCATATCCCACCTAGCCAGCCAGAGCCAAGCCATCGCCCGCCTCCCGCCCCGGCCGGACCATGAGCGTCCTCCTGTCGTTAACCGGAGGCGCCTGCACTGGAACTGGAATCGCACTGAGGGGCAGACCGCGCCTGCTTTCCTTGCTTCTCCTACTCCCTCGTTGCTCTGCACGTCCTAGTTACTCGGGAAGCATTCACGCAGCGAGCGAGCCCGTACTACGTCCAAGACACGGTGCTAGATGTGGGGGGAAGGGACGGAGATGACTAAGATGCTCTCTGTCCTCAAGGCGCCGAATCACAGAGAACAGAGAGGACTCTCTCCTTGGGGCCAGCTGACAGCCCACGTCACACTGTGCTCTGGCCGCTGCGGGGCGTTCCCAGGGGACACGGGCTCAGGACCCCACGAGAGGGACATCGGGTGTTTCTAGCAGCCCTCATTGTCAGCAGAACCACAGCGTCCCTCTCCCACAGCTTCCACACCCTGCGGCCACTCGTGTTGCCGGGAACGGTAGAAAGCACAGCCAACCCTTCTTCTTTCTTTCTTTCTTTTTTTTTTAAAGATTTATTTTATTGTTTTTGACAGAGAGAGAGAGACAGAGACAGAGAGAGAGAGAGAAGGGGGAGGGCCCAGAGCAGTCTCCATAGTTGCACGTCATCCGTTTTTGACATGGTTTTGTTCCACACAGGTGGGCGGGGGGCCATGCAGGGCGGGAACTGGGCTGGGGGCCTCCTGTATGGGAAGCTCACCCCAGTTCAGCACGTGGGTCCACACGGGCCGGGGCCGGGATTCGATCCTTGGACCCCGGGGGCTGCAAGGTGAGCGCTTAACCCACTGAGCCATCCCGGCTTCTCCTGCTCCCTATTCCACACACCAGCTGTCCTGTAATTAAAGCTGGTCTTCATGTCTGCAGTTTCTCCCCATGACTCCAGCCAATCTGGTTCCCTTCTTAGGACCTCAGAACCTCAGGATTCTCATTTGCCCCTTCGGTGAAGCCCCCAGAACCAAGCACAGCGCCCTTCCCCGCCACTCCCATGCAGCGTGGGGCTCCCGCCAGCTGCTCCAGGGCTCTGGGCCTCATCTAGCTTCTGTGAAGGTTGCTGTGCTGACTTATTCAACAGCTTCATCTGCTGCTGGTTCATCGGTGAACTGAAGCCCCTCTGGCCCTTCTCCCAGGACCACACCTGCCGTGGGCTTCTCACAGCTGAGAGCAGACCTTTCCACTGAAACCATCTTTCTATCCTGACGAGATAGTTTTAAAACCTTGGATTCTATCGTCAAGGTAGTCGCTGTCCCCTTTGAGCTGTGGCTATGGCTCAAATGATTGGCTGGGGCAGGAGCAAGGATAGGCCCACTCAGTGACCCAGGAATTGGCACAGATGGAAAAATAACCTTTCTGGGGATGCCAGGAGAGCCCAGCGGTTGAGCGCTTGTCTCACAATTGCAAGGTATGGGGTTCGATTCCCGGCCCCGGCCCGTGCAAACCCATATGCTGAACTGCATTGCAGCTGGTCGCCGCTGAGATGGTGACGAAGGTTCTTGTCTCCCATGTGGGAGCCCCCAGATCGCTTCCCGCCCCACGAAGCCCCATGTCTACCTGTGTGGAATGAAACCATGTCACAACTAATGATGCACAATGATGGAGACGGCTCTGGGCCCTCCCCCTTCTCTCTCTCTCTCTGTCAAAAACAATAAAATGAATTAAAAAAAAAAACAAAACACAATAAAATCTTAAAATGAAAAAAATATACCTTTCTAAGAATTCTGTTTGAGAGCCACCCACCTGACTATATTGCGATCAAATCAGCTTTCTGTGTCTACATAATTATCGTGAGAGATTTTTGTCTAGTGTTTTACGAGAGCCGGGCGCCCCCAAACGGCAGCGGGCTCCATCCAGGCTACTAGCTTGGCATCGACTCCTAAAGAAAGTTTGCCTTGACTCAGTCTTAGTGACCTTTCTACTGGTTCCATTCCCAAGGTCACATCACCCAATGGGACAGAGATTGATTCTTTAGAACCTACATATTACAGAGCAAAAGGGACCTCGCAGATGGCTCCAGGGTCTGACCCCCAATTCTGCTGATGAGGAACTAATGCCCAGCACACTCGACTGGCGCTCCCAACGCCACTGAGTGACCAAGGGCAAGAGCAGGGGTGGGTGCCCCGTCCCTGGTTCCAAGTTCAATGCCCTTTCACAACGTCATGCCATCACGTCTTTCTGTGCACATAGGCGTGCGCACACACACACTTACAGATCTTCCTTCAAGTCTCTTCATTGCTCCCAAGACACACTGTGGCATTACCATTTGGGGGAGTGTGTTCAGTGGGGACCCCACGACTGACTCCTTCTCCCTAACACTCCCCACAAAAGAAGATGACTGCCTACAGCTTCTCCATGGAACTGGTTCTCCAATAGGGGAGCTCTGGACTCCCCCAGTTCGGGTTCTTGGGGATCTCGGTCTATCGGGGGGCCACCACTATCTTCGAACCTCATTTGAGCCTGTGTGGCCATCCGGCATGAGGGCAGAGGAGCAGAGCCCTGGACACGTTGCCTAAGGGCCCGGGATCGCAAGCATTCCTTCCGCCTTTCCTGTCCAGGCTCATTGCCTGAGGGACCGGGTGGCAGGGCCCATCACTGAGCGGATTTGGGGAGAATGCGAGGCCCAAGAGGTACGGCTACAGCAGAGGCGGGCCCAGATGGGGGCTCCCTGGTACCCTGGACAGCTCCCGAAGGCTTGGGGGGTCCCTTCCCCACCCTTCCCACCCACCCCCGCTGGAGGCCCAGGGTACCTGTTTATTCTTTAGGTCAAGGGAGAGCTCGTAATCAGAGGCGGCGGGGGCGTGGGAGCAGTGGGAGGCCCGCGGGGAGGCAGCCCCCGCCCCCGGCGGCTCCTCCTCCTCCTGCAGCTCCGGGGCTTGAGCCTTCGGGGGCTGGGCACTGGGTCTGCAGGCTGCCACCAGGGAGTCCTCCGTGCCCCCACTGGCCTGGGCGCAGGAGCCGTCACTGTGAACAAAAGGCAACAGTGCTCGGTTGGGGGGAGGGGGACGGGGTGGGTGTGGGTGCAGGGGCGGGAGACACGGTGCACTCCAGCAGCCATGGCCTTTCTGGTGGCAGGGGCCGGTGGGGCTGCACCCTGCAGAGCCGGAGAATAGCCTCTGGTGAGGAGGACCTGAATGTGGGGGAGTATCCCGGCCAGAGGGAGGACGCAGCTACGGGCAGAGCCCGGGGACCTTCGCAGAGAAGCACAGAGCAGAGCGAAGGTACACCCCCCCCGGCTTCAGATCTGCTCAGCTGTGCATTCTGAGCGGGTTACTTAACCAAATTGGACCTCTAGTCCCCCACCTGTGAAATGGGCACAACAACAGTGTCCACCTCATAGGGATGGCAGAAGGCTGAGTCAAAGTCCTTCAAACAGTGCCTGGTTCTCGGTCACCTATCAGAATGACCAGGGGCCAGGGCCTTCAGTAGCTGGTGGGGGGGGGGGGGTGAGTCACACGGACACAGCTGTGCCCAGGAACAGAGACAGGAAGATCAATATTTATAGGCCTGGTTTGAGCGCACAGCCGGTCCGGGGTGGGTGGAGCCCAGTTTTGGGGGGCCGGGTCTGGGAAGAGGCGGGTTCTTGCCCTGATGGCTTTAGGAAAGCATCTGTCTCTTCCCGGCCCCTCCTCTTGTCCCACCTGCTAGCTGGACCCTCCAGGCTGCCCCCTGCCCCAGTCAGCTCCAAGTTCTGCCCTTCCCGTGGGGCCCAGGGCTCAGCCGCCTCCTCCATGAAGCCTTCCCGGGTGCCGCCAGCTTCCCTGCCCTACGCGCTGGAATGCAAGGAGCTGGGCTTGGAGAGCCCCCGTCTGCATCACAGAGGAGAAGCATCATGGCGCACGGGCCGGGCTCGGACCCAAGCCCTGCCGCTGCGTGGCGTGACTCAAGTCGCTTTTTCTCTGAGCGCTGCATAACGGAAGTCGGAATACCTACCCTAAGGGGTCTGGGTCGTGGGGGGAGGAGTCAGCGCCTGTGAGGAGCATAGCACAGTGCCTGGCACACAGTAGGTGCTCAATGAACGTGGATGTGTGTCCCCCATCCAGCCCTTCTTGGCAGCCGGGGCCTGTACTCCATCTGCTTCCCTCCTTCTCGGTGCTGAGTGCCCAGTACATACTTGCTGATCACACAACCGGAGGGAACCCAAGGGCCCCAGGAAGGCCTCTTCCCTGGGCAGTGACCGACGGTCAAGGCTGGAAGGGCCCCTGGGGTCTTCTAGCTCCGCCCTCCAGATCCCCCTGTTGTGCAGAGGAGGAAGTCTGGGCCTAATCAGAAAGCTGCGTAGCCTCAGGACTCGCTCATTTCTTCCAAGGTGTCGCCTCCACTGGTTGCCCCAAACTGTCCCAGAGCGGCGAACCCCCTCCTGTAGTTTCCACCCACGTTTGGGGCCTCCTGGTGCGAGACTAGCCAAGAGCAGGGTGAAGCATCTGCTCTGCACTGGACCTCTCCCGTCCTCCCAGGATTGCCTCGCCCCAGCCACCAGAGAGAGGAGCGCTCCATGGCCGGCCCGAGAACCGGGAGCCTCACGTTCCCCAGGGCCGCCCTCCTTACGCTGTCATTTCTCGCCTGGCCACCGCGAAGCTACACGGGATGAGCTCGGGATTAGCATCGCCAGGAGGTTCTTGGTCAGCTCTGGCAGCCTGCCTCCGGGCCGGCGTGTGGTCTCACCCATCGCCTCTCTGAACCGTCCTTGGTACAGGTGCCCGAGGTCTCGCCACCCCAAAGGGAGTGCCGACCAGCGACAGCAGAGGCCAGTAGATGCACCAGCGTCCTCGTGCCTCGGGCAGAACGACCCGGGGATACATCCTGCACCACCTTCCACAGGTGCCCCAGGTGGTCAGGGCAGTGGCGTGATTAGGAACCAACCACCTGATTACCATGCACTTCCTTCTCTTCTGCGTCTCATTTCCAGCTCCCTCTTGACACTTCTTAGGGTCACCTTATCCCCAAAGAAACCAGCTGTGTCTGTGGGCAGAGACGAATGCTCCATGGCCTCCTCACCTGAACCAGGGAATTCGGGGGGGCCCTCTGCCACCTCCAGTAATGCACACAAATTCACACCTACGCACACGCAGGCGCACACACACGCACGCACAATGCTTCCAGATGTCTGGGTAGTTCGTGTCCTCGCCCGGGTCCATTTCCTCACCAGTCCCCTAGGGGAGAGTATTCGTCTCCAGCTCAGATGTCCTGGGAGACCGGGTTGCAGCACCAAAACCCATCCACCAAGGCCACCACCCCCAAGGCTCTCGTCCCCAAGTCCACCCCTGCCCACCTGTGAGCACAGCGACCCAAGAGACCCTAGCCCTTCCAGGTGAGTGAGTGTGTTGGAAAGGGAGGCCCTGTCCTTGCCTTCCTTCTTTCACCTTCTCTGCAGGCTTGCGTGCCAGAAGGTGGCTTTGGGAACCCAGGACCGCTGTCACCAACACGGCACAGTGTAAGGTCACGCAGTACAGGGCACAGGTCACGAACTTGGACTTCAGGACGACCTGAGGTAGAATCGTCTGGTTCTGCTACATACCACGTGACCTTGGTGAGGTTGCCCAGCCCCCTGTGGCTCTATGTCCCCATCAGCACAACAGGCATCCTCATAACTCCTTGGCAAGGTGGCTGTGAGGAGTGGCAATAGCTCACAAAGCGCCCGGGACGTGGCCTGGCACACAGGGGCCCTTGATCAATGGTGGTGGCGGCTGTGTTCTGAGCTGGGGCCCAACAGCATGGAGTGCTGAAGGAATCCCCCGGAAACAGTGTGGGGATGCCTAAGCAGAACGGACCCTCAGCCTTTCTCCTTCCTGCCAGCCTTCCCTGTATAGAAACCACAGGGCTGTCTCCATCATACCTCCAGACCAACTCCCAGGGTCTTCAGTGAAAAGACTGAGGAGGGACCAGCTTCCCTGACGCTTCCTCCCACCCGGGTCCCCATCCAGGAAAGAGAACAACAGCATAGCGGGGAGCCTCGGGTTGGGGTCTCACCAAGTCCCGGGGTCCACAGCTTCTGAGGCATCTGTGTGCATTCACTGCCTACAGCAAACCCCTTGAACTGGAGCCACCACAGCGTGGGACACTCCATAGGTGGGCATTTGTGTGGTGGGCACTTCATCAGGGAGCAATGGAGGCCCGAGCACTCAGCACCTCTACTTGGCGGCCAAGCATCAGCAGCAGATGCCCCCAGCCTCCATTTCCCTCTCTGCCCTCTGCCTATAAAACCGGTCCAAGGAAAGAGGTTCAACTCCTCATCTTCCGTTGTCTTTAAAAATCCTCCCCCTTTAAAAATCTGCTGACAGTCTTATGGGAGCTCCTTTGTAAGTAGCTAACTGCTTTCCTCTTGCTGCTTTTAAGATTCTCTCTGTGTCTCTAACCTGTGGCATTTTAATTACGACGAGTCTTGGTGTGGGTCTCTTTGGGTTCATCCTGTTTGGAGACTCTCTGCGCTTCCTGGGCTGATATGTCTATTTCCTCCCCAGGGTTAGAAAAGTTTTCCATCATTATTTCTTCAAACAGATTCTCCATTCCTGGCTCTCTGTCTTCTCCTGGTATTCCCATGATGCGAATGCTGTTACGCTTGATGTTGTCCCAGAGGCTCCGGAAACTCTCCTCGTTTTTTGGATTCTTTCTTCTATTTGCTGTTCTGATTGGGTATTTTCTGCTACCTTGTCTTCCAAATCGCTGATTCACTTCTCTGCTTCATCTACTCTGCAGTTGATTCCCTCTAATGCATTCTTCACGTCAGTTACGGTCATCTCTATTTCTTTCTTTTTTTAAAGATTTATTTATTTTATTGATTTTTGACAGAGAGAAACAGAGACAGAGAGAGACAGAGAGAAGGGGGAGGGCCCAGAGCAGTCTCCATAGTTGACATTAGTTTTCCATATAGTTTTACTCCACAGGTGGGCACAGGGCTGCGCAGGGCAGGAACTGGGCCGGGAACCGCCCACATAGGTCCCAGCAAGAACTGAACTGGGGGCGCACCCCAGTTCAGCATATGGGTCCACACGGGCCGGGGACGGGATTCGATCCTCGGTCCCCGGGGCTTCAAAGCGAGTGCTTAACCCACTGAGCCATCCAAGCTTGCCCTCGCCTCTATTTCTGATGGGCTCTTTTTATGTTTTTCTGTTGTCACTGGGCTTTCTGACACTGGTCACGGGCCTAAGCACTGATGCACAAGCAGTAAAGTTTCAGTGGCATGAGGGTGACCTTCGGCAAGATGACTAACTTTTCTGCACCTCAGTTTTCTCAGTAGCAAAATGGGGGTGTGACTACCGGAGGTGCCAAAAACTGTAGACACACTTTACAAGATGTCATCTACGTGTTCCTTTTTGAAGCTGAGTGAATTGTGGCAGCGGAGTGTAGTGTGATGTTCCCTCAAAAGAAGGCGTTCATCAAATGAATGCTAGTGTCACCATGTGACAAGCAGGGCAAAGAAAATGGCGGAAGCACAGTTGTCGTCTGAGGAGCGCAAGACTGTTCTGAAGTGTCAATGGAAATTCGAGTACATTGTGGAAGTACAACAATGGAGGCGTGAGTGTGCAATAGAACCTCCGACAAGCCTGACAACTGCACACAGTTGTGTTAAGTTTAAGACGCATGGTCCATGGAAACGGCATGAGCAGCGATACAAGTGGACACTTTGGTCACCATGGCTCAAGCAGGTGTTCGCCGTCATCAGAAGTATCTGGACACTGATGGTCACCCCTCTGAGCACCTCTTGTCATGGCTGACGTCAACGGTGACTCGTATTCATCTTTTGTTATCAGTCTATGTTGAGTCTTACAATGTTAATACCATTTTTTCCTTTCTTCACATGTGTATCCGTTTTGCCGGCCACCGTGGGAAGTGCAGCCTTCCGGGGACAGGCAAGAGTGAGTCCCTCTTAGACATGGAGGGCGCAGGAGCAACGGAAGGGCCGTATGAGGGCGAGGAGAGGGTGGGAGGTGTTCTTGGAGAGGAGGAGATGTCAGGGAAAGGGGCCCCAGGCTCATGCTCCCACCCAGAGGCTGGCTTGGGGGGGTGGCCCTTGGCACAGGAGGAGGGGAGGGGGAGAAGAAGGGGAAGGAGGAGGGGAGGGGGAGGGGAGAGGGCAGGTAGGGAGGGCGGGGAGGGGAGGGAGAAGGTTCTGTTCCCATGTGTGCTATGGCCAGAACAGTAATTACTGGAGCCCTCGCTCGGAGTGATCTGCAGGCTGCAGGTTCCTGTGACCCGGGGACTGGGGACCCCGGCGTGGGGAGGGCGCAGGTGCAGAGAAGTGCCCCTGGTCCCTCAGACAGGAAACCCCTGCAGACAAAGCACACGGGCCCGCACCTTTCAGAACAGCTGGGAGACCCAAGTCTGAAGCCTCCAAGGAGCTGAGAGGAGAGAGAATAACTTACTCTCCCGGGGCCCTTGGGACTCGGGAGGGAGACGCGTCTATCACAACCAACGAAGTCAGGGCGGCGCGGGCAGGTGGACGAGCCAGGAAGCCATGGCTGCCCTTCCCTGGGGCTTTCTATTCTGAGCCCCAGCTCCCAGCTTGGATAATGGGGTCAAGGCGCCTGGCTGGACGAAGGGACGTTGGGAGGTCAGGGAGGCTCATGCTCTGTCCTTGGGCGCTGAGAGCCGACTGGGACGGCGTTGGGTGGGCCCCCAGCCCCTGAAGAAGGAAGAGGAGAGGAGGGAGGACATGGGCTCTGTCCTTCTTTGCATCTGTCACCACATCTTGTTCAAGTCATTCGTGATGAGGAAACAGGTGGAGAGAGAATTTGCTTGCCCGAGGTGGTGCCAAACGCTGTGGGCAGAGGGCACCTGGGTCCTGATGCCCAGCTCTCTCCTCACCACCCTGAGCTGCCTCTTCCAGCCAGTCCTTCGAATCCACACCGAGTGAAGCTGCTTCTAACACGGGCCCTCTGCTTGCCTCCGCCCTCCCCGGTGCTATAATACTTGGGACACCCCCCCCCCCAATGATGTGGGCCTTCCCTGGTTTGGTGGCCCTGGGCAAGCTATTCAACCTCCCCACCCCTCTCCTCCCACCCCATGACAGAATGAGGGGCCGCCGGGATAGTGTTTGACTCGCAATCACAACGTCTGGGGTTTGGGTCCTGGCTCCATCCCCACACGCTGAGCGGCTGGTCACCGCTGGGATGGAGGGGAAGCTTCTTGCCTCCCAGGCGGGAGCCCCCAGTTCAGTTCCCGCCCCACGCGGCCCCACATCCACCTGCGTGGCAGGAAACCATGTCACAGCTGATGATGCACCACTATGGAGATGGCTCTGGGCCCTCCCCTTCTCTCTCTCTCTCACCTTCTCTTAAACAATATAATAAATCTTAAAAATAAAAAAAAAATAGGTGGTGAAACATGTCAAAGGCTCAGGAAGTAAGAAGCAAAAATACTTTTTCCTATTTAGAATTTCCAACATGCTGATTTTGTCAGATAAGAACAATTCAAACGTGCCCTCCTGTTTCCCTATAAGATTATAAATATGATGATAAGATTTTAAATATGGTTTACAATATAAAATGTAGGAGGGGAAGCCAGGATTGCTCAGTGGGTTAAGTGCTCACTTTGCAGCCCCAGGGACTGAGGATCGAATCCCAGCCCCGGCCCGTGTGGACCCATGTGCTGAGCTGGGAAGTATCCCCAGTTCGGTTCTCACCAGGGTGAAACCCTGGCCCAGTTCCTGCCCTGTGCAGCCCCGCGCCCACCGGTGGAATGAAACTATGTGGAAAAACCAATGATGTGCAACTATGGAGACTGTTCGGGGCCCTCCCCCTTCTCTCTGTCTCTGTCTCTGTCTCTCTCTCTCTGTCAAAAACAATAAAAATAAATCTTTAAAATAAAAAGTAGTAAAATGTAGGAAAGGTGTCATTTTGGGATAAAGAGCAGATCTTTGACTTAACTATGTTTATTTTTAATGCTCTTGATGTCTCGTGCTAATGCTCTTACAATGGAGAAGGACTGAACTTGTCTTGTGCTGTAATTTCTGAAGGTCTGAGTTAGAAAAGATGCCAAGAGACACTTCCCAGAAGGGAGTGAGGGATGAGGCAGCGAGTGTAACGACTCAGAGAGAGATTAAGAGCCAGACGGACTGGCCGTGGCTAAGATCTGGCCACTCGCTAGCTGTGTGGTGTTGGGCTAGTTCCTGAGCCTCTCTGAGCTGTGGTTCTAAATCAACAGACCCTTTCTCGTCGCTCCTGCTGACACGTTCGCCTGCTGGAGATCACCACACACGCCCGGCTTCCTTCAGACAGCCATCTTTCCTGTTCTATGTTCCAGTGGTCACACCAGAAACCTCAGAAAACTTCCTGTCTTAAGCCATTCTGAGGCCATGCCAGTGTGGGCAAGTCTTTAAGAATGCCGAGTCCAGTGAGGCCGGGAGAGCTCAGCAGGTTGAGGGCTTGCCTGGCAACCGTGAGGTCTGGGGATGAGACCCCAACCCCGGCCCGTGCAAACCCATGAGCTCAACTGCGGCAGCTGGTCACCACGGGGCTGGCTGGGCGGAGAGAATTCTAGCCTTCCATGCGGGAGGCCCCCCAGTTTTGTTCCCGCCCTGCAGAACCCCACGTCCACCTGTGTGGAACGAAACCACGTCACAGCTAAAGACGTGCAACTATGGAGACAGCTCTGGGCCCTCCCCCTTCTCTCTCTCTCTGTCTCACCTTCTCTCAAACAATAAAATAAATCTTAAAAAACAAAAATAATAACGCCCAGTCGAACGAACTCACTCTTGAACTAGATTATTTCCTTCTTGGATGTTGTACCCCAAATCTAAAACCCTTTCTGTCGTACATTCGAAACATTCGCTGGAATGATAAATTATTTTCACGGTCATGTTATCGGTGAAAAGGTACACAGATGGGTAACGATGTCTTTACAGCAGAGAGAATAGAACAGCTCAGGAGCTCTCGAGGTTAGAGAAATTTCTAGACTGACGAAGAGAGTGAAAGAAACAACGACCAAAAGACTCCAACGAGAAGTTTTTCGTAAATGAAACAGCAATTTGTTTCCGAGAAAAACAGGACGAAACGGCCTTCACGAAGGCTGACTGCACAGAGGTGGCCAGACAGCCCTTGTGCGGATAGATTTCACATTGTCATTCCTGGAAATATGCTTATTTCTTTCCATAATAAGGCCTCGGGCTTTTCATTTTACCCCCGAGAATATTCTCTGGGTCATCTCTGTCTTCTGCGGGGTTGCTCTGAGGGGTTGGCCCGTAGCCTGGTGGTGCACAAGGCGGAGGGGCAGAAACGAAGGCCGGGTCTCCTCTGCCCTTGAGCTGCAAGCCTGGTGAGGTCTGTAGTTCAAGGGCAAGTGGGAGCTGGCTGTTCACGCCCCCTGCCCCCTTGTCACATCTTAGACTTGAAAACACCTCCTTTGGCTTCCTGACTCCAGTGGTCGAAGAGGCCACGAGGTTTGGTTCCAGCCATCACTCCGCCACTGAGCAGGAATCCGGACCTTGAACAAGTCACTCATCACCTCTGATCCTGGCTGGCTTTGTGCGTAACCGGGGAAGAAGCACATTCCGGAAGCTTTTAGTGAGACGGACATAAGCTAATGCTGGTGACGCACAGAGCACATGCTTCGCACGTGACAGCGTTCCCTGCCTCTCTCCTGGTGGGGGAGGGGACGCCAGATAGAGGCAGTGAGGAGGAGGGGCTCTCTGATGCCTCTAAATGCTGCCAGCAGCTCTATGGAGTGGGGACCTCACCCCCAGCACACGTCCAGGGACGGGTACATGTTCTGAGTCACCTCGGGTGGCAACTTCGGTCTCATGGAGAGACCAGCCTTCAAGGACGGCTCAAGGACGTTGGCCTAGACACATGCTTGACTCCACACACTCGAGCCACACATCCCAGCGGCGGAAAGCGCTCTGAACAGAACGCCAAGCATCGCGACCAGACAAAGCCTCCCTAACGCTTCCTGGAACGGGCGGGGGCGGTGGGGGTGGGGAGGTGCCCACGCCAAGGTGTCGCGGTGCTTGTGACATCGATTTTGCTTTTGTGCCTACTGAGTCTGGCAGGGAAGACACAGAGAGGGGGCGTGACAGCCCACCCGGGTCCTTGGGGGGACAGATCTCATGAGGTCAAGGACCCAATGCTCCGGCAGCCTCGTTAGGGTCACCTTCAGGAGAGGGGATTCTGCTGGAACTACGGGAGACCCTCAGAACACCAGGGAGCAAACCTGCTCCAAAGGCCCCGGGAAGAAGGCGTAGCCCCTTCCCCACCCCTGCTGCTCCAGATTTGCTGTGTCCTACCCCCCAGGCAGGGTCCTCAGTGCTCGGGGCCCCGATGCCACACGGGACGCTGCACTCCAGGGCATGGCAGTCTGTGAGTTCTTATAGCCTCGGGTCAGGTCCCGTGATCCCCACACTTGCAAAGGCCTCTCGGAACGAACCCCTGGGCTCTGAAGGGGATCAGACGATGTCTCCTTGGCCTCCCCTGTCATGGCTGCCTTCCAGCTGGGAAAACGCAGCGGCCACAGAGCCTGGGGGGCGGGCAGGCTGGGGGGGTGCTGCTTGCACCCTGGGGAGGGGGTTCTGGGAGGGAAGCTGAGGCCTTTCCAACCTCAGATGCAGTTCTGCAGCCCCAGGGGGGCCCGCCCCCATCCACGGGGGGGGGGGGCGGGCGGGGCCTGTTTCCCAGCAGCCTTGGCCCCTTAGAGGTGACAAGTGGGAGGAGGCGCTGACGCCAAAGCTCCCAAGCCCAGGGGTTTGAAGACTAACCTGTATCGATGGGGATTTAATTGCTTCATAATTGCTGAGCAAACACTGCACTGGAGCATTATGGGGCCTCAGGCTGGGTGGGGGAGGAGAAAGGCGAGCCAGGGCTCCCCCCACATACTCAGCGGTTCCTAGAAGGCTGTCCCACCCCTAGGGCACCAGCAGTGTCACCCCCAGGGCACCAGGAGTGTCACCTCCAGCCTTCAGCGGCTGCTTAGCTGGTGACAGAGGAGAGCCACATGCCCCATAGAGTGGGGGAGGGGATGAGGCTCAGCTGGGGCCGGGGCTCTCAGACCACACAGTGAGCAATGCGGGGCAACCACATTCTCCCCTGAGATAGGGGGAGGGGTGGGGGCGCAATGTATTAAAACCCAGATCCCAGCACAATCAGGCCCCGGAAGGTGGCACGCTGACATAATAACAGTGGTCCGTGCCCTGTGGGGGCTCCCATTCCGATTTTCCTCTTTGTAGTCCTGTATTTTCCACACCTCCAACAACGAGCCAGGGTAACGTATCATCAGGGAACATAAAGGGTATGGCCGATGAGATGAAACGCCTGGGAGGGTTTCCCCTGTGCTATTGGAAAAATCAAAATATAATCACAGCGGTAGCTCCGTGGCAAGAGGTTGCGTTGCAAAGTCAGACCGGGGCTCCCCTCCGGGCTCCACCATGGAGGAGCGGCGGTCCTCGAGGCCCTGAACCCTCCCCATCGAGGTTCCTAAGGCAGGCTGACAGGCGCCCCGCTTGCTATGGGACAGAAGACAACCGTTCTGGCCTAAACGCCAGGTGTCCGTAGGTTGGCCAGATGTCCTGTTTGAAAGGACAGAAAACAACGGTCCTGTCCCATTTCACATGGTACGTACGGTACGTACGGTCAGCCTCGTCTCCTGGGGCTAAACCCATGGCCTCAGTAACACCATTGCTTCCTGTCCTGGTTCAGACGGGACGTCTGGTCACTCTCTGGAGTAGCAGCTCTCTCAGAACTGAGATAAAACACTGAGAGTGCTTCTGTGACACCCCTGGCGTGTTCGGTAAATACTGTGTTCGATAACTGTGAATGTCTCTTCCCTCCTGGAGTCGGCGCTGACTTAGTTCAGTCTCCTGGGGTCCACCCGGGGTGCCCCCCACCTCTATCCCTTCCTCATCAGGGCAGCATCGGGGCCCCATTGCCATCCATGGAGATAAACGGGCTGCCGTTCTGGATGCTGGGAGGTCATTGTTCCAAATGTCACCGAGAGCCTGAGAGGGTGGGGAGCCCGTGAGATGGAAAGCAGGGCTGCAATTACTAGCCTATTCAGGTCCCCAGAATAAAGCCCTGCCTGTCAGCGAGCAGCCGGGAGGGGGTGGGGGAGGGGATGAGACGCCTCCGGACTGGCCCCCAGCCCACCACCCCCAGCTCTCAGCTGCAGGTCCGCCACCCTGCCAAGCACAGGCCCGGGTGCGGGTGAACCCAGGCGCCGTGGAACCTCGGACAGCGGAAAGCCAGCCCCGTAACTGTGCGGCCCCCGTGGCCCAGGCCTGGCGCTCACCCCGGGGTCTCTCCTCTCGCAGCAAGCAGCTTCCAGATGCGATCCATTTCCGCTACCCCGTGTCTGGGAGCCTCCTCTCCTCCCCGGAGGGCCTAGGTCCCACCCTGTGTCCCCCGTGGCTGGGGAGCCCGGGGGCAGTCCCAGCACAAACCCACAGGCTAGGGCTTCCTTCCTCTGGGGGGCGAGAGGGTGGTAAGGATCCCTCTGGGGCCCCTGGGGCACAGGGTTTGCCTTGGGCTGCCTGTCACACGCGTGACCAACTTATACGGATCAGCTGCGGCTTCCAGGCGGCCAGCCTGGAGGCCCGGGAGAGGGTTTCTCACTCAGTCGCACAGAGCAGGGGTGCTGAGGCAGGGGGTGAGGGGCCTCAGGGCTGCCCCTTGGGTCACACACACCAGATGCACCAGGAATCGGTCCTGAGATTGGACAGATCAGTTTGGATTCCTTATTGGGTCTCCAGGAGGTCTAGACCCTCTGGCCTAGAAACCCTGCGAGGACACTGACCCGGCCGAGCTTCCTGGCTGGACTGGGGGAGCCGGGTGGGGGGATGGAGGGCTCTAGTGGGTTCTGCGGGCCACCCGCCCTGCACTGACCCTCAGCCTTGTCTGTGACCTCTGTGTCCTTGTCGGGAAGGTCCCAAGGAAGTGTGCGCTTCGCCCTGTAGGCGGGACCTTCGGCTAAACGGCAACATCGGGGCTACAGAGGCATCTCACAGAGGACTGAGAGTCCAGTGGTGGGAGCTGATCTCACGACGGGGTTCCCCCAAGAAGCCAAGAACAGATAGACCGGCCGGCACAGACCCTGTTGGTTGGAAAATGTCTTGATGAACTCCTCCCAGAGAAGCGGGAAACTGTCCTCTAACAGACAGATGGACACACGCTCTGGAAGTCTACACGCCAGACTGTACACAGGACACTGGGAACAGAGACACTGCAGCCGGACCGACTTAGTTTCGAGCCTCCCGGCCCGAGGACACGTCCCGCCATGAACCCATGTCCGGGGAAGCCTCCCACCTCCCACCCTCCCTCCCCAGAGCACCTGTCCCCCAGCCTCGGCACCGGCCCTTCAAGGGGAAACTGAGAGCCGAGATCTCCCACCACCCCGCCCTGAGGCTTGGAAAAGAACCTCCCGTGAGGGGCCGCACACACACACACCTCGCTCCTACCCGGCTCCACAGGGACTTCACAAGGACGTCACATTAGCTGGGCTCCCCGGTGCCCGGAGTTTGGGGAGCAGCAACAAAATGAGCTGGATCGATGGGGTGGGAGGGAGGATGAACCGGTTTCCCACCTCCTCGTGCCCTGCCCGGGACGACATGTGTAGCAAGAAAATGCGGCCGCGTGTCTGAGCCGTGACAGCTCGTGGGAGGAGCCGGGGGGACCTGCCCCTTCCCTCCCAGACCACCCTCACGCTACTCCCCTCTCTGTCCTCTCTCCTTCCGGGTCCCAGGTGAGCCATCGTCCACCTGGAGGCGTTACCCACCAGGCCCCACATGGCAGGAAGCTCTTCAAGGATCGGGGTGGCCTCGCATGTCCTTACGTTGCCGCACACAGCGTGGCAGAGAGACCGCCCACCCGGGACATGGCACAGAGCTGGGCCCACCTGTGCCTTCCAGCGCCCTGCTTGGGTCAGCTGCGGGGAGAACCACATCTCCGGCCGCCTTGGACTGAAAGATCTGGAAGTGTCACCGTGGCCCAACCCTTCCAGAGTCCTGCCTGGTCCCAGACCCACCTGCCTTCCCTTTGAGGGAAAAGCGAGCAGCAATGCCTTTCAGGGGTGATTTTCTGTCCCCAGGCTCCAGAGCCAGCATCCCTTGCAGGACGAAAGTAGCCTCGGGGCGCAGACACTTCCTGGTGCCCGTGGGGGGAGCCCCTTGTGTGCTGTGAACCTCACTGTCCTCTCACGGAGGACAAGGGTCCCAACCCCCGCCTGGTCTTGTCTCCCTGAGCAGTTGAGAGGCTCGCAAAGGGGATGTGTAAGTGTCCTTTTCTCGACAGACCAACCCCTTCACATACAGACAAGGAAACTGAGGCCTCGGGGAGTTAAGTAACTTGCCCGTGTCTGACAGACACGGGAGGCCGGGGGTGGGGCCAATGGCAGCCCAGAAGCGAAGTGTCTTACTCCCCAGTAAAGGACAAGAGGAGCGTGCAGAGCTGGGAGGCGGGGAATTGGTGGGAAAGAGAAGGGAACATCGTGAATAAGGGACAGAGACACACGCACTCCGGGAGAGGGACAGGGATCAGATGTGGGTGAGGAAGAGGAGACCCCGGGGGCGGGACGGCAGGGCTGAGAGGTGGATGGATGGGGGAGGAGAGAGGTGAAAGCTTGATGCAGGTGGACTAGGAGGGCAGGAGACAGGGAAGAAAGAGGGCACATGGACCCCAAGCAGGATGAGTAAGGGACCGTGACCGCAGGCCCTGGCTTCTCAGTGCTCCCCTTCCTGCCCAGGCTGTTGGCTAATGCAACAGAAGGTGCAGAAAGATTAGAAAGAAGAACCTAAGGATTTGATGTAAGGGGGAAGGGGCCACTGTCGTTGCTTGAGCAACTACTACGGACCTGCCTTAGGTACACTAATGTCCCGCGAGGTTTAAGATGTATGTCTGGGGGGAAGCTGGGATGGCTCAGCGGGTTGAGCACTTGCTTTGCAGCCCGGGGGACTGAGGATCGAATCCCGGCCCTGACCCGTGTGGACCCATGTGCTGAACTGGGGTGAGCTTCCCATGCGGGGGGGCCCGCAGTTTGGTTCTCAACCCCCATTTTGGCCCCTGGATTCAAGGGGGCGTGTCTCCCATGCGGGAGCCCCCAGCCTGGTTCCCGCCCTGCACACCCCGGCCCACCTGTGTGGAAGGAAACCATGTCACGACTAATGACCTATAACTATGGAGACTGCTCTGGGCCCTCCCCCTTCTCTCTGTCTCTCTCTCTGTCAAAAACAATAAAATAAAATAAAATAA
Organism: Craseonycteris thonglongyai; assembly: GCA_004027555.1. Lineage (NCBI taxonomy): Eukaryota > Metazoa > Chordata > Mammalia > Chiroptera > Craseonycteridae > Craseonycteris > Craseonycteris thonglongyai. Next base: position 145,646 of record PVKE010000418.1, read on the forward strand.
AAAGATGTGGTTTGGGTTGGCCGTGTACAGGGAGGAGAGGCTTCCACGGAACTGCATCAGGACCCCCCCAAGTCGGGAACGGCTCATCCGGGGTCCAGAGGAAGGAGAGACATGGACACGCGAGGAAGGAGGCAGGAAGGGACAGACACAGGGACGGAAGAGGGAGGCTCCGTGGTCCCTGCCGAGCTCCCAGGGGAGGACAGTGGGGGCGGGGAAGCAGTCACGTCCCACCTGTGGGACGTCAGGTCGGGGCAGGCAGGCTTCTGCTCGGCGTCAGCGGCTGGGCAGCAGAACTGGTGGAGCACGGTCTCATTCCTGAGGGCAGAGCAGAGGGACAGGTCAGGCTGGGCTCCGGGATCCCACCCCCACGTCCCAGCACCCCCCAGGTCACCAGCGCTGACTCAGCACAGAGTCGGTTCTCCTATCCCAAGTGAGGCCCAAGTAGAAAGCTGCTTCCCGTGCGAACCCGGCCGTCCCACCTCCCTGCAAAGAGACTCTTCCTAGTCTGCCACCATCGCCACCTCCGTAGACATCTCTACGAGGTGTCTGTGCCTTTTATCCCCTTTGTCTGGTACCCTTACATCCTCCGTCTTTCTAACCCTGTTTCCACCGAGCCCTGTCCAGGCAGAACAAGGCCGATTCGCGGGTGATGCGCAGAACAGCAGGCGGTAAACCTTACAAAGCTGATCGTAGATGAAGCAGCAGAGCGTTTGTACAGCTGGGAATCCCAGGCTCCTGACAGGCTGGTGGGGGGCAGGTGACAAAGCCGACCCAGGAAGCAGAGGTCTGTACCGCCTCGTTCACCTTCTCTGGGTCTCCGCTTTGCTGGCTGACCAAAGGAGCCAGTTGAACTAGGGGAGTGGTCCTCCAATCCTCGCTGCTCACTAGAATCACCCGGAGACTTTTCAGACGACCCCTGCCCGCGGCCCTTCTGCACGGGGGCTGGTCATCCAACTTGGGCTCGCTGGGCTGGGGGCAGGGGGAGGGACACCCGGCCTTTTTATACAGTCTCCGGTGATTCTAAAGGCAGCCAGAATTGAGAGCAATTAGACTAGATGATTTCCCAGGTTTCTGCCGCCTCCAAAAGGCTGTGACGCTAATGTCCACTTGGAGCCCACTTGGAGTTTCATGTTGAAATCACTTCTGCACAGTAATGCTGTCCGTGGCCTTTGGGAGGTATGAGGTCAGAGAATGTCAGACCTGAAAGCCACCCCCCAGCCCCCGCACGATCACCTGCGAGGGATTTTTACATTTCTTTCGCATCAGAAACCCTTCGTCCAAACCCAGTCTTTACTGGACGCTGCAGAGCTGGACCCTCTGGGGAAGATGATAACGCTGGGCCCTGCTCCCTTCATTTGACAAAAATAAATTCCAGAGAGATGGCATGTTTACATGAGAAAATATAACAAAATAAAACAAGGAATGATCCAGAAAGAAATGTAGGAATACAGCCCGTGTGCTGCAGAGACAGAACAGGAAACTGAAAAGCCGGTGAGAAAAGAAACACAGCAAAACATCTGAATACATAAAAGGAAAACATCTAGGATGGAACACCAAGACACCCGACTAAGTCAAAAGACACACGATCAAACAGGAAAATATATTCGCAACACAGATGCTATAGGAGGCGTGCTAATCTCCTCCATGGAACTCCCACAGGTTCATGTTACAAAGACAAACCCCGTCTGAAAAACGGGCGAAGCGAATGAATTCCAGCTGATGCCAGAGGCGATCCGAAGAGCAGATATGTAGATGGAGAGAAGTTCCATCCAGGAAAACGCACATTAAAGCCCCACCGGGCCGGCCAACATGAAAAAGGCTGATAACCACAAGTGCTGGCGAGGATGTGTGGCAAGAGGTGACCTCCTCCATTACCAGGTGGATGGGGATGCTTTCGGCTGTTTCCAAAATTACAAAGACCCACGAATCCCCGCCTCTGGAATGATATCCCCTAGAAGGGCGAGGGCCCATTCATCAAGGTATTGGTTGTGACAACATTGTTTTTAGTGGGGGAAACCAAACAAATGGAAATAGTTTGAGTCCCGGTCAGTCAGGGGAGGGCTGGGGAAACTGTGATCACTTTATGAGTACGGTGGAATTATGCACTCTGTACGTGGGACCGGGCGCTATTTCTCTATATGGAACTGGGCGCTACCTAATCCTTCGGCCTGGTTAGATCTCCACAACATATGGATAAATGCAAACAGCTAGCCGCCTGTCGTCCCCACCCCAGTTTCTGGGGCAAAGGAAACCTTTAGAGGATTGTCTAAAGCTCTCAGTGTCTTGTGACAGCTCCCCCAGGATTGCCGGGCAGGAGGTGTGCCTGCAAAGCAGAGAGCTCGCCCCCTAGTCCAGGCTACCAGGTGCACCTGCTACTGACAAAGACCCTGAGAGGTGGGCAGAGAAGCCCCGCTTGTTGCCCCACCCCCACTCTGCCCTTGCATCTGGCGGAAGGAGAGCGCACAGATCCGCAGTCCCTGGGCCCCCAGCCCAGTTCCCACCCTTCACGGCCCCGCCCACCTGTGTGGAATGAAACCACGTCAAAAACTGATGACGTGCAACTTAGTGACGGCTCTGGGCCCTCCCCCTTCTCTCTGTCTCTCTCTGTCTGTCTCTCTCTGTCTCTGTCAAAAACAATAAAATAAATCTTAAAAAAAAAAAAATCTGTCAGACTGCTTCTTTGCATTCCCACCAAAAGTGTGTGAGTTCCAACTATTCCACATCCTTCTCAATACTTGGTATTGTCAGACTTTTTCATTTTAGTCATTCTAGTGGGTGTGTCGTGGTAGCTTGTGATTTTAATTTGCATCTCCCTAATAACTAATAACCTCATTAGTGTGTTTTCATTGGTGCAGTATCTGTTCAAGTCTTTTGTACATCTTTGATAAAGTTTTTTTCATTTTACTTAGTGAGTTTTAAGAATCATTTTTTAAATAGTCCTTCAATGAGAAAAACTTTTTAAATTTATGATGAAGTCTGATTTATGATATATGTATTTTTTATGGTTTGTGTTTTTCGTATCCTACGTAGGAAATCTCTGCATATTGTAAAGTCACAGCTTTTCTCCTGTTTTCTTTGAGAAGTTTTATAATTTTATGTGTTATTTTTGACCTATGATCTGTTTTGTATTTATTTTTATGCATGGTGCAAGGTATGAATTAAAGTTCTTTTTTTTTTGCCTACGGGTATCTAATGATTAAAGTACCATTTACTAAAAAGGTAATCAGTTTCCATTGAATTATCTTGGTACTTTTACCAAGAATCAATATAAGTTTGATTCTGTTGCTAATCCCTCTATTCGGTTCAATCAATCTGTATCCTTAATGCCAACACCAAACTGTCTTAATTTTGGTAGCTTGGCATCCTGAAAGCACACATTGTAAGTTCTACAGCTTGTTCTTATTTTTCTTTTTCTTAAAGATTTATTTTATTGTTTTTGACAGAGACAGAGAGAAGGGGGAGGGCCCAGA